>JAQGAJ010000089.1:0-22952 GCA_034689365.1 Liebstadia similis | reverse complement strand
GAGAGAGAGAGAGAGAGAGAGAGAGAGAGAGAGAGTCATGAAAAGTGACTTTCAGTACATTTCGTACATTTAGTAAATTTAAGGCAAACCAGGCATAAAGGCATATAACGGAACGGTTTGTCAGCTCTGCCAGAAATGTTCACCTTGATGACCTGTGTTGATGACCTTGGCCTATCTAAGGCCTATAAGATGCTATAAATAGTGAGCAGAGACAATGTTTTTATAGATAAAACTAATTTTATTAAATTTGCAATTAACAGGTACTTTACGGTACTTTAAATCTGAACATTTTCAACAAAAGAAATTATCATTTAATTGATTTTCAATAGACCGAGAGCTCAGTCCCGATCGGTTTAACTCGATTACTGATCACAATTAGATAATACAAAAATGTCGATCAGTTATGCTTTAATTAGATAATAAATTAATACAAAGTAATTAAAATCATTTCGTTTGAGAGATTGAATGATAAAAACAAAAATCAGACGAATTGTAGAAAATGAAAGTAAAAAACAAATGATTTTAAAAACATTTAATTGACGTTTTGTTGTGTCTATAAATTGGTGGTAACTCTTGTGGTCAGAGATGAGGACTGAGAAGAAGTGCCGACAAAACACAAACATTTGTGTGATTTGTCTGAAGTGTGCGAACCGTTCGTCCCATTGAACTCATTTCACTTCAATTTATGCATTCATTCACTCATTACTTATACTTCCGTTTCAAAAGCAAAACTCTGTTTAAGGCTTTCGTTTTAAACGGAAGTATAAGTTAAAGAAATTCATTGAAATTGAGGTGAAATCAGATATAAGTCCAGCAAATTGTAAATAACGACAAGTCTTGAGTGTTGTCTGTGAAGAGTGTGAAGACAATGGAACTGATTTGGTTTGAATGGTATCTATGATCAGGTGAATGGTATCTGTTGTGTGTGTTGTGTTGGCTCTGGTTGTGTCGGAACGGGTGCTCACACTCTGGTCAATGACATCAATGACATTAATCTCTAATTAAAGAGCAGACAATAATACAAATCAACTGTTTTTTAGCACAAAATCAAATCATTTGCTTAACAATAGGTCTCTATTGAGAGCTTTCAACCGATTAATTGCATTCAATATTAATATTAATTAATAGCAATAATAATAACATTAAAACTCATTAAATATAATACAATCGGAAAATGAGTTAAAATTAGTTGAGATTTCTTATTATAAAACAATGGATAACCGGATTCGCCGTCAGATCGGATCAAACGAGAAGTGAATTGAAGACAAGTGTAGACAAGAAGTGGTTTGAAGTGAACGTAAATAACAAACGATTAAACCATAAAAACTCAAAAACTTATTAACCGTTAAAACACTTTTGCGATGAGTTTCTAGTCTTAGAGTCATAGCGAAGACGCGTCGATGTCCTCCTGATATCGGGAGGACAAGTAGTCGGCCGAGTCGGCCAACTGGTGTAGGATTGTGTGAAGACTCTGGAGGTGGTGCCGGAAGGCGGCCGCCAAATGGGAGGTGTGTTCGTCGATCGAGTCTTTATCTGTCATCAGACTGTCGGCCTCACTATCAGTGTCCTGATCTGACACAGAACTAGAAGCAGTTGAGCCCAGACTTCCCAGACTGTCATCCGAGGGCTGCCGCACGTGTTTGAGGTCTCGGGGAGAAGACCGACCACTCAATTGCACGACACCAGTGGTCAGGTTTCGTTGAGTTCCCGGTCCCCACAGGAGCTCCTTCTTCACATCGTTCAGCATCATATAAAACGAATGGAGGTCTGTGTTGGCCAATGCGGGCGGCACTCTGGCCAACTTGGCTGAGCCGATGTCCATATCACGGAGTTTGGACGGGACTAAGACCGTAGAGTCCATGTTATTGACTGATTTGACGAACCGGTCCATCGCTGACAGTATTGACTGTTGAGAACAGGCGAAGGACTCCGAGGAAGCTTTGCTCGACCGTCGGCTCATACGACCGGTCAGATCACCCGAATTACGGATCGACACCGAGTTCTCGAAGTTTATCATCGGAAGCATTATCTTCTATCAGACCTCTGATGGTCAGACTTAACACTACATAAACTTCTGTCACGTCTGTGCGCGCACTGTCTCTGTACTGATCACTGATCACACCACTGATGGGGTGAGTCTTTGGCACAGACTGTGGGACAGACCTTCTCTTATAGAGTTTGCGTACTAACCATGCAATTAGGGATCAGTGGTTTCGACCAATCAGAGAGAAGTATGTATTGCTATATAGCATTCGGGATATTCACTATTGAGATATGTCTTTTCCAATTGGGTTTTCCATCATGGGTAAACTATCAAATTAAAAATACCTCGATTGCACTTGGATTAACACAATTCAGTTCAATGTTCTGAGTCTTTATTCTTGTAAATATAAAAATTTACCTTTTTAACATTTTAAAGTTGTGTTGGGGTAGAGAAAGAGGTTTCAAAGACTGATAGATATGAAGAAATGTGATCAATAATTAACATTAACTAATTAAAAGTTAATTACATTTCAATTAGCAATTCTCATCTTGCATGCTCAACAAAAATATCAAGGTTAATACCATAATACTTCTATACAAGCCTCCGTGGCGCAATTGGCTAGCGCGTTCGGCTGTTAACCGAAAGGTTGGTGGTTCGAGCCCACCTGGGGGCGGCTTTTTTTTGCACCTTGAAACTTTATTTTTATCGTTAAACATACTCTTAACCACTAAATCAGTTAAATTAATGCAAAAACAATTATATTTTAAATATAAATTAAAAGCAATTATGAGTTTTGTTAATCTCAACGGCAGTGAAGGACAGACCCAAAGACAGACCCAAAGGGCGGGCAATGTCTGAGTTGTGTCTGCGCTGTGAAGACAACGCCTAACGAGTCGTCGATCGCATCCATTGTTGTGATTGTCGGACATTTAGGAACCGATTCGCCGGTAATTTAATTGTTTCTTATTATCATTGAATCCATTGATTGTCAGAAGATTTCTATCGATTCTATTGTCGAGTGATTTGTTGGCATCCCTTGTATTGAAGAAGTTGTTGTCTTAAGTGCTTTGTTGGTGATTGACATAAGCCATGGATGACATCAAAGATCGCAATCTAAACGGTTTGTCCGCTGATAAAGACAGGGATCGCGACAGAGGACGGGATCGCCGTTCGAGTCCCGGCCGTAGACGGCGTTCGCGTTCGCCGATCAATCGGCGGGGAAATGACCGGTCGGACGGGCACTCGAACCGCGCCTCCCGTCGTGTGTATGTGGCGAATGTCCCGTTTGACGTGAAGTGGTCTGACTTGAAAGACCTCTTCAGAGATAAGATCGGAAACGTAACGTATTGTCAACTCTTTGAGAACGAGGACAATAAGAGTCGCGGCTGTGGTTTAGTTGAGTTTAAGGACTCGGCTGCCGCTCGGAAGGCCATCGAAATCCTCCACAGATATGAGTATAGGGGACGAGAACTGGTGGTCAAAGAAGATCTCGATTGCGAGCGCGACCGTTGCGGTCGTCTTATTCTTCCGCGAAAAGATAGAGAGCGTGAAAGGGATTACCGATCAGATTACGACCAGAGTGTCGGCGCCGCCTCCCAGTCGTACAATACCTATGGTTTGAGTCCACAGTTCTTGGAGTCGCTCGGCGTTAGAGGTCCTCTCAATAATAGAATATTTGTGGCGAACCTCGACTACAAAGTGGGCGAACACAAGTTGGAAGAGATCTTCAAATTGGCCGGAAAGGTGACTAATGTGAAGCTGTACACCGACCCGACCGGAAACAGCAAAGGTCACGGAACAGTCGAGTTCGAACATCCAGTCGAAGCAGTTCAGGCCATCTCTATGTTCCACAACCAGAAACTGTTCGGTCGAGCGCTAAGCGTCCGAATGGATAAATACGAGAACGACGAACCGCCGGGAGAGGCGATACCTTCCCAATTGCCGGCTGGTCTCGACAACGTCGGAAAAGGTCTCGGTATCGGTGGTCAGCCGTTGAATATTCAGAAAAGCATGTTGAGTACCGCTTCGGCTCCCGCACAAGCATTGTCCACACTTCAGGCACAGCCGGCGCCAGTGCCGGCCCCGACCTCAGCGTTGAGTGCATTGACCAATTTGGCCGGAAATCTTCAGCAGTTGCCAAACTTTGCTCAGTCTTTGCAACAATTGAGCGCTTCTAACAATTCTATGAATCAAGTGAACGCACCGACAATGAATAACCCGACCGGTCTTAACATTCCTGGCTTTGCAGTCGACCGATCCCTTTCGGGTTTAGGTCAGTCGGGTTCATCGCTCAGTAATCTGAGCGCTTCCAACTCTGGTCTTAGACTAGAAAATTCTGGATTGAATTCGTTTGCCAACACCGCTCAGAATGTGTTGGCCTCCCTGTCCAATCAATCCCTGGGCAATCACTCACAATCGTTAGGCGGTATGAATCCTCTTCAGATGTCGGCCCCTCATCAGCATAACCCTCAGCTCAGCCACAATTCAGCCCTCAATAACCCAAATAACGGCAATTTAAGTGTTTATAGCACTTATGAGCGAGAGTTCAGAGACGACAGGGCCCGGACCCAGACCTCCGATACCGTAGTTGTCCGTAATTTGCCGCAGACTTTCAGTTGGCAGAACTTGAGGGACAGGTT
Organism: Liebstadia similis; assembly: GCA_034689365.1. Lineage (NCBI taxonomy): Eukaryota > Metazoa > Arthropoda > Arachnida > Sarcoptiformes > Liebstadiidae > Liebstadia > Liebstadia similis. The sequence goes on along the minus strand of JAQGAJ010000089.1, from coordinate 18,329 downwards.
CAATGAGATCGGTGAAGTGAGGTTCGCCGAAATGAAAACTCACGGAACGGCTATCGTAAGGTTCAGAACAGATAGAGACGCCCAGAGGGCAGTCGACCTAATGAACGGCATTCGTATCGATAACCGTCCGATCGAAGTCAATATCTATTGATCGGTTGTCTCGGGTCTGATGTCTTTCTGTGCGCTCACGAATCCATTTATTGAATTCAAACTATTTGTAGAATCCGTTTCTGTCGTTCACTTCTCTGTTTTCTCTGATCATTGAATTGTCTTTAATTTAAAATCAAATGAAATTTAGTCTAAAATTCATTTATTTGTGAAACACTTGTCTTACGATTTGATTTGAAATTTGATTTAATTGTGATTTAGATTTTCATTCATTCCTATCGACTAATAATAAATCGTTTTTTGTATTCACTTTTGTTTCGCTCGAATTGTGTTCAACATTGGATGAGAACATGTGTCGGATCGTCGCTCCGATCACCCAATCGATGGTGTCTTTCATGTATTGGACTCGAGGTCGTCCTTAAGGAAAAATTGCAAAATAGTCGCAAATTGTGATAATATTTGCCTTTTTGCAAGTTGTTTGACATTCTAGTGATGAGAGTTAAAAGTTTCAAAGATTCAAATACCGAACTGTTCTTATGGGCACTGATTCTGTATTTCTTGGGATCTATTCATAACTGATCGCAAATCGTCAACAATTGTCTCGTTTGACAGTTTTATACCTAGAAATACATTTTTATTCCTATTCGAGAGTCAATAAACAATAAATTGATTTTAAATTTGCATTTCCTGTCCGTTGAGCTCTAATTCCGTGTTATCCCTGCTCTACATCACTGATCATCAGTCGAATAGTTTCTCAGAATTTAACGAAATTCAATGCAAAACAAAAGCACAATATTTATCAATCATTTCTTTCGACAAATCGATAATCAATTCCTATCCACAAAAAGTTTCTTCAAATAAATCTTTATCCAAATAAATCTTTTCTGTCTTTCAATATTCGAGATAAAAATTGCTTAAATCTTATTCTACAAAAAAATCGAGATAAGGCTAATCATAAAAATAAAATCTCAATGAGAACAGTGGCCTAACATATGCATATACACCTCGCACATACATCGATATACAGAATCTGTTAAGAATCAAACACTTGTCAATCAATTGTCCGAACCATTCAACAAATATAATCCGAGTTCAAACTTATTCTGACAAAACTTATCACTACTTTCTTAGTAAGTGAATGAAAAAAGAAATTGCGATAAAGTTAAATGAAATACAACTCTCAACAAGTAATTAACGCCAATCACTATAAAGCAATTAATTTAACTAAATTTGGATTCAATTATCAGTTAATGATTCGACGACTCATTCGCACGAATCGGATCTCATAATAGAAGCAAAGGCTGTGATTATATTTGTTATATAGGTTTGCGATAAGTATTTGTCATCGAATTGCAAACAATTGCAAAGCTTTGACAATCAGTTGTCGGGCGAACAGCACTGAACAGCACTGGGAGTGTTGGCAAAGACGGCTTCCTCTGTTCAACCATCCGATTATTATAGCCATAAATGATATGTTAGAAGAGTTGTTGTCTCGGAAAGACCACGATTGCACTTTAGCACCACTTTGGCTAAACTCACCCACCATGGAAATACCCTACACGATCCCCAATGCCCACAAACCACCCGTTCCTCACCCAATCCCTAATCGGCACAAACTTTTATCTCATATAATAATGACGTTATTTATGTACAAAAATTCCGTTAAAAATAGAAATGACATAAGAAGTGAGTTTTGAAAGTTTGCCAAAAGTTATTATAAATTACTACAAACTGTTAGACGAAAATTGCATTCAGAGATTACGTCAAATGATGGCTCGGTTTGTGAGGGTTTGTCGATTGTCAGGCAATGAGTGGGCGAAGTGTTGTCTGCCCTCAGACGTGCTCTTTGTTTACTATTGTCCAAAACGATAGTTCAGTGTTTGAACGGATTGAGTGAAACAGTGTTTTTCGTCGATTCAGTGATTTCACATAATTATAGTCTAATGTCATAAATGTTTGTCCTTTTGTGATAAAAATTGATTACAATTTAGTGATTGAATGGACATCACTCGGGAAGGTATGGACGGCCACACTGTGAGCCGACTGGTGACGATCGGTGACCATCTCGAAGATGATCCGTGGGTCGCGAGGGCGGCACAGGTAGGACACAGTGACTCACAGACCTTGATCTCAATGTTTTACTATCTCTTTCAAAGCACTATAACCTGAAGGTCGAGCCATTTGTCTCCTCTGACCATCACTCCGGTGAATCACTCATCTTTGTCACACAACACTTCCATGGTGATCTTTTTGAAGAACTCTTTCATCAGAAGAGGTCTATAATCCATCCCCAAGTCATCAAACACTGCATCGAAACTGATTCGGTTAGTAAACAAACATCAAGTCATCGATTCTAATGATTCGCTTTCCTGGACAGCCATTACCACAACTTCATCATCCGCTTTATAACTACTTCTTGAAGGATGCGATCGTTTGCTACTCATTGGTGTCTAAAAAAGACAAAAAGCAATTGGAAATCACAAACAAATACCTGAGACTAATCCGGTTTATGGGCGGTCAGAGCCGTAAAGATATGAAGAGCGGGAAGTCTTTCGAGCGGACACATCTGATCGAAAGCCGCACCGACACCGAGAACTACAGATGTGCTGTCATTTATGGCATTCCGATACTGTTCAAGGAATGGATTGACGAACTCTGGCAACATAGGGATAATCCAGAGTTCAATCCCAATGATCACGATTTGCTCACAAAACACAAAATTAAACCATTTTATGGCCTTTACCTCGCTTTCATCAACTTTTCTGAAGACCCGATGGAAGCCTCGCTCAAGAATGAAATGGAAGTTCAGACCAAAGAGAACGGCGGACAAGTAGTTGAACCCAACGATGAAAAGTGCACTCACTTTGTAGTGAACGCAACCAAAGATGACAAGAATTATCAGACACTGATGGACACAATCAGCAATTGCTTCGATATAGTTCCTGATTATGTAGTCTTTAAAAGCGTAAGTTTTCGATAACTGTGTCTACTCTTCAGTCGATTCTAATTTGTTTTCGTTTCAGTGGTTCTCCGAGTCTTTACATATTAAGAACCGAGAAGTCGAAGAAAGTCACCAAATATTTACACATAAACGGCGAAGTTTGAGCCGAACCCCGACCTCACTTTCCAGAGCCTCGACCGCTAATTTGCCGCTCTTAAGTCCCGAATATGACAAGTCCTTTGTAGAGTCGGTCTCAAAGTCAGAATTGGACGGAACAGAAGCGAAACGAACGTCAAAGACTTATCCCATATTTGAAGAGTTATATCAAACGGAAAGGAATTACGTGAATATCCTTAAGGCTATTCTCAGCAAATTCAGGGATCCTTTGATGGACAAGGATGAGAAACAGGAGGAACTTCTGCCCAATGAAATAGAACTCAAACAAATCTTCGGATGTCTTCCGCCTATTATCGATCTTCACGATAAAGTTTTATCAAAATTGGAAGTGATTGCCAACAATTACAGCGACGACAATAACATCGGAAGAATATTTGTCGAACACGTGAGACAATTGATCTCTATTTGTGATAAATATTGACAACTATTTGTTATGATTAGTCCCGTGAGTTTCTGAAGGTCTATCCCGAGTACATGAATTTCCTCGAAGACATAAAGAAGACAATAGACAGTTGTATTGATAAATATCCGCGTTTTGATTCGTTCATTAAGGTAATGATTAATTGTAAACTTATAATAGCATTATTTGATGATTATGTTCGAAAAGGTGGCTCAAAAGAATCCCGAGTGCGGCCGACAGACGCTCAAAGACCTAATGACACACCCTTTCCAGCGTCCGCTCAAATATCCGATGCTTTTGGAACGTTTGCTCAGTAAGACTGATAAATCTAAACCCGATTACAACCTCTTGAAGGAAGCGCAGAGTACAATGCTTGAAGTGAACAAGTATGTGATCTATATCTTGTAATTTGAACCAAAACACATTGTCTTCAGATTGATAAACAAGGGAAAAGAGAATATGGAGGGACAGAAGAAAATGTTCGACTTCTTCAACGAGATCGAGAACTTCCCGCCGACACAACTCTCTGCCCATCGACACCATATCGCCGACTGTGACGTAAAATTGTTATATCGATTAGAGGAGACGCGAGAGATTGGGAAACTCGATAACTATATCTTTAGACTCTTTCTGTTCAACGATAACATAATTGTATTAATCCATTAGTGTCTTGATATAAATAATTAATTACTTTTTCTCTCTAGTTATGCAAAAAGCGAACTCTCAAACGAACCAATTCGTTGTCTCTCAACGGACCCAATCCTCATAACAACTCATCCGGAGTTAAGAAGAATGGCAAACGAGTCTTCAAATGGATCGAAACCATTGACTTGAGTCAAATCAAGTATATTATCAAACAAGATAACGAAGGTATGTCTTGACTCAAGTGTGGATCAAATCTAATACTTTGTTCCGAATCAGACTTCAAGGACTCGTTCGCAATCGTAACTCTACCGAAGAAAGACATCGACCGTTCGTTACCGACCTATCCTTTCATTGTGAATAAGCCTGAATTCTCGAGGGATAAGATCTTGAATCAGATCAATGAAACGATGGCCAAACTGTTTGGCAATGAGAACAATGTCATCATTGAGAGTGACTTCAGATCTCTTGACTTCAAACACGCGAATGTGATGGCGAGTAATATCAGTAAAATGAAGTCAGTCTGGACTCCAATCCAATCCAATCGACATTTCGTAACCAAATCTCAATTCTAGGATCAAAATCGGATCGCTATCTATTCCCCGAAGACTGGGTCTCAATCGAACCGCTTCTATCAAAGACAAGAGGAGGTCATTGGGTCCGGCGATGTCAATGGAGTCGTTACACGTACTAACGCCGGGCGAAAAGCCTCCCTCTTCGCCGTCTGCTGGCCGGCGGATCAGTCGAGTCTTCTCGAGCTTCTTGAGTCCTTCGAGCTTCCAGAGCCGCAATCGTCACCCATATCTTAGTTCAATGGGTTCGATGACAAGTCTTAATGTAAGTCATAATCTCAATGACCGATCAAATGCATGGATACGTTTGACTGACAATCGATTATACTTTTCAAACACCTGTAGATTTTGCACTAATCTATACACAAATCACTCTCGACTTCTCCCGCAGGAAAACATTGATATCAACAACAGTCTCAATAACTTCAGTCTTCCGACAACTCCGGCCCCGCGAAAGAAGAAGTGTCCGACAAATGACACAAACGAACAAAATATGCAAATCTGAGCCTTGAGTTTAGACAAAACACTATTTTATCTTTTATTAATGTATTATATCTCTGAAGAAAAGGAATTAATTTTTTTACAAATGTTTTTATATTCTATTCAATTGTAAAGCGCTTTACATAAAATCTTTTATCGCTTTTAGACTCTTTGTATGCAATCGTTTCGCTGTTGTTGTCATTAACCGTATGACAAGTATTCTTATGATTAGTGACAACCGAAACATGAAATGCATTTCATTTTTATAAATATTATATTTTTCTGTACATTCTCTACAAATAGTATGAAAGCAGACAATCATTCGATAAATTCATTTCAAATTTGTTGTCAAATATTTAAAAAGCCTTTTCTTAATAAAAATTCTCAACAGTTTAGTATTTAGTGTTTGTGTCCGAAGACCTTACGAACCGAATGCCTGTAATTCTATCGATTCCTCGGAACGGGTTCTCGACTTCCAAACGGTTTATGAATTGAATTAATATTAGTATTAATTATTCAAAACATGTTTTAAACATAACAAAGGCTTAGGCTATCGATCGACACTCGAAACGGCTTTACTGTCGCACGAGTTATATCGCAATTATATTCTTGTGTATAAACTGAGCACAACTGCACTGACACTAACATCAAAAGAACAGTCGCCTAAACCCAACCCACAGTTGACAGATCTGTGGCTTACGTCCAAATCGATTCTCTGTGTTATAGACTTGTTATTCATCGCAAAGGCGTTCAAATAGTATGCCTTCAATCGCCTAATGTCTCGAAAGACTAGCAATAAATTGTTTGGGATTATGATCGCGGGTATTGTGTCTGCCATTAATTGCACCAAATATTACTGAATTTTAATTACAAGAGAAATAATGCCTCAATCGTTGGTTGAGTCGCTCAGCGCTCAAACCCTTATCCAAATGGAGCATCACTTCGAGCACTGGTAGGCACGCAATCGCCGGAGCGCTCAGCTCTTCAGCCAAAAGAGCATAAATGAGAGAAAAAAAATTGTTATTTACAACAGATATAAAACAAGAGTTGCGATCCAAAGCCAAACCGAGACCTTTCTTACTTTGATATAACTGATGGTTAAACAGTTGAGACCAAGGGATCGGTGGGTCAGTCAATGTCTGCCATATGAATGACACGACAAACATCACAAACAGAACCAATCATTTATTGATTCTTGTAATTCAAGAATTTTTCATTACTTTTGATTCTGAGCTTTAATTAAGGGATTTTTGATTAGCGATTCGACTCTCGAGCTCTCGTCCAGTGCTTAACAGTTAATTAGTCGACTGTTTTGTGATTTTCGTGATTGAGATTTCAATTTATACTCGAATTCGGTGTTTAATTGACTCCAATTGTTGCCAAAACAGAGTTTCGGACAATTGGTGTCGACCACTGAAGACAAGGACAAAATGCCAAACACTTGTCGCAAAATCCAATGCAATCGCAGAACCGATGCAAACGTCTATTAATAATTGATAATAATTAATAATTAATACGATTCTGTGAAACACATTCACAACTCTTCGCCGACTAATTGGAATGAATTGTTATCATCGATCAAATCCATCGGAACTCGACCTCAGTGTCAGATCGCCGTCACTCCGGATATGGCCGTCACTCAACTCAATATAATCCAAATTTTGAAGGTATACTCATTTTTCGACACTTCTCTTCCAATATTCCCCTTATTATCCTCTAATTATTCATTCATTTTGAGTATTAATTCAAAAATAGTTTATAATTAATTATAAGGTATGGCAAACATTGAGCCATAAATCAGACTTAAGCGCAATTAATAACTCTATAATTATGTCTAACAATAGAGGAGTCAGAGATGTGCAGACCAACAGACTCAGTGTCTGTCTATGTCTGATCCCGACTGATCCGGTTCTGTGGCCATACATTTGTTCATTAGTCTGATTATGATCTGTAAAAATAATTCAAAATGAAGATGAATGCGAACCGAGTTATAGATAGTTATTATTTATTTATATTGGAATATAACGAAGAATGTCATCTCTAATGTCATCTCTAATTTGGATCTAATAACTGATCAACTCTTCAGTCCTTCTCACTCTTCTGCCAACTCTTCTTCTGTCCAAATAAGGGCGCATTCGAGTGAGAGGTCATTACAGGTCTTTCAGGCAATAAAACGAGTCCTTTCTTCGGCTCAAAAAAACCTCTCATTTTTATGAATAAAGAATTTGAAGAATTTTGTGGTTGAAAATTGTGTTGCTTTGGAAGAAATAATTAAGGATTGGAATACTGGGTAATAGTGGATAAAGTGGGCACAAATTTAACGCTCGAATTGATTCAAATGAAAGTCAATTATTTGTTAAATAAGAGTCGTTTCGCTTAATATTTAAAGAAAACGAATCAAAATCTTTAGAAAAGAATTATTTAATAAAATCAAATTCTGTTTAAGGAATCTGTTATTCAAGAATTCAAAACAGAATTCATTTCTACTTTCATTTACTTTTGGTTTTGATTGTATAGAAAGTGACCTCAAAAGAGACATTTGTTCTGTTATTTTAGATCATTATTACCGAAACTAAACATTTCGATCCATATTCTCATCGCAAGAATGTCTTTGATTTATTACAATCATCTCGTTTTTGATTAAATTCTTTAAACGCAAGAATATTCGCGTAAAAATTTATATTAATCTTTTCAGTGATATTAGAATCGAAAGTAAAATTTCAATCATGGGATACCCATTGGGGTACCTTTGGAATGTTACACAAGAATATTCGTTTCCCTCTATGAAACTAACGATCAGTTCCGCTAAGGCATCGACACTTCATCGCGGGATTTGTTCTTCTAATGAAATGTTGCGATCATAACGGATGACTTGTCGGGCAGTAGAGCCGTAATGACGGGTCAGACACAGACTCATTGATACCAAGCGAGCCCTTAATTAAGCGATAATCGCATCAAAGGATTATCGATAATAAAAGACATTTTTTCGTTAATATCTTTCATATCATTCTTCCAGATATGTCGACGAATACCAAACAGATTGTGTCCAACGCTATGCAAACTTCGGGCCAACTCTGGTCTACAAAATGATTAAAAAGATATCACTACCGAGTTCTTTGAGATCGGGTAAGGACTCGGGCAAAGTTGTAAAGTATACGCCATGTAGTACTTCGGGACGGCATCTCAACAATGACGATGACCTCGACGAGGTGGCCGTCATCAGCAATGCCGCGCCCGATAGTGTCAGATACGGCAGCGGACACCTGTCCTCCACTGCCAATGGACCGCGTGTTGTGCCCGGAATTATCACATCACATCTGGGAGGGGTGTCCGTCGTGCAAAGGTCAGCACTTTTACCATTATTACAATCGATTGACTTACTTTAGTTGATATCTTCGATTCGCTTTAGATATTAATATCCATTTAATTAATATTTAATTAAATCTTTTTATATATCAATGATATTATTCAACAATTGATTGATTCATTCCTCAAATATATGATCGCCACAAAAGTTTTCAGTAAACTAGTCATTAAATTTGTATGGCTTTCAATTTCAAAATTTACTTTTGCTTTATGGTTACCCCACTGTTACTCAGAGACACATCTCTGATATTAATTATGAGACCTGGGAAATGGAAAGAGAGGGAGAGGGGAGAGAGAGACCGAAATTACACAAATATAAGTGGAATTACATTTTATTTATAGCAAACAAAGCATCGAAATTAATCATGAGTTGAATTTTCCCAAAGGAATGGCATAATAGAAAAAATAAAGGCATAACTGAAACAATGAATAGCTGTTTGTGAAAGAGATGGCAAAAGGGATGTCAACCGACGGCTCATTCGCTTTAATTTCATAAAATATTATTTTCAATTAATTATTCATCGCTTTATAAATAGTATCTCTAATATAGAAATTGTTATCCATTTGTTCGGACATAACTCTGAACCATCTCTTTTTGATGGCCAAAGTAAAAGTGGGAAATTAAAGTCAACCCTCACCTATAGATAGTTTTGTCCCATTTATGCAAGATCGGCAAATTGACAGTTTTGACAGTAGGCAATATAAAACGATGCAGGGTGATGATCGAGGGTGATGATCGAGGCTGATCGGCACAACACTACCTACAGAATGACCCACTCGTCTGAAATGATGACCTATTGCCTCAATTAATTGAAAGACAGATTCTGTTATCACTGGTCATAAACTCAATACCTTTACTCAATTGAAACCATTGTCGCGAAGAAACGAATGATAAGATTCCTTTTATTCAAATAGTTCTTAAGATTCAATTCTTAAGCGATTCAGCGATTCTTTATAATATCGCTTACGAAAGCAAATCTAAAGATCATTCAAATCCCGATCATTTAAATCGAGCGAAATATCTCAAAACCCTCTGAATCTGTCCTAAAATAACGGGCAGTGACTGAGTGTAACCACATTTAAGTTAAACATTTTGCATAATTATTACATAAAATCTTTTTTTTTTTAAATAAATTTTTGTAATTTTCATAATTCACTAAACGAGTTGTCATTCGCAGGGATTACATAGCTTTGAGCACAAGTAGTGTTCAGTCACGTCCGTCATTGTCTCAAATCCCTTCAACAATCGCTTCCACGAGTATTGTGTCCGCGCGACCGGCGGACGGCCAGAAGTTGAAAGTGAAATGTGCGTCCCGACAGTCGTTGATAGACACGGTCACTGGCAAATTCCCGTCGGCCGGTGGGGTCAGCGGAGTGGCCGGCATCAGCTCATACATGGGTAACGGCAAGGGAAGGGATGCAAAGACCAAAACAGGTTCTGTAGCAGGTTAGATTTGTTAGACTTGATAGATTGGAACAGATTCTTAGTCTTAGTGGTTCGGTATTGCGTGTGGTTTAGCTCATGAATCGCATGGAATTGACAGTAGGTTTGAACCAAAACTCACAATTGATTTATAAAACAATCGATAGTTTTATAATAATTGCTTCAATTGTTTGGTTTTAGGTTTCATAAGCAGAGGAGGTCTCAGTTCTGACTTAGAAATACCGAAGAAGACGAGAGAACTTCGAAGGAAAGAGATTAAGAAGGAGTTCGAGCGGTGGGAGACATCGACTTCGGCCAGCGATAAGGGCGGCTGCAACTGGTCTTTCGTGTTCGACCCGTCGGGTCGTTTGTGCTACTATTGGTCAATGGTTGTGAGTGTTGCGTTCCTCTACAACTTCTGGACCATTATCTATCGGTGCGCTTTCCAAGAGATTAGTGAAGAAACTGTGGGCACATGGTTTACATTCGACTACTTGTCTGACTTCATCTATATCCTGGACATTGCGGTTCACTTTAGAACCGGTTACCTCGAAGAAGGTGTCCTCCAGACTGATAGTGTCAAACTTCGTCAGCACTACATGAACTGCACAATGTTTTACATCGATTGTCTATGTCTTCTGCCACTCGACTTCCTCTACTTATCAATTGGATTCAAATCAATACTCAGATGTTTCCGTTTGGTTAAAATATATAGATTTTGGGCATTTCTTGATCGCACAGAACGACATACAAACTATCCAAATGTTTTTAGAACAATATCATTAGTTCATTACATTCTTGTTATATTCCATTGGAACGCCTGCTTGTGTCAGATCATTCACCTCAACGATGGATTCGGATCTCGGGATTGGTTTAGAGACACCAAGAAAGACAATTTTTGTGAAGGTGTTCAATGCGATTACTTGCAGTGAGTATTGTCACCAACACATCCCTGTCCTAACTCTCTTCTCTGTCTGACCGTTCAGTGGAATGTATTGGTCTGTTCTGGCGCTCACAACAATCGGTCAGTTGTGTGTTCACTCCGAGTGTGAGCTAATGTCTTGTTCCCCCCGTAGGAGACCTGCCCTCTCCCCGGACAAAGAGCGAGTACTCGTTTTTGGTCATTGAACTAGTGTTCGGACTCTTTCTATTCTCGAGTTAGTATTGATTCTCAATTGATATCAATTTTTGTTCGATTAAAGACCATTAAAACCAATTCATTGTCTACTCGACAGCTGTCTTGGGATATGTGGCCAATATTGTGACTAATGTGAGCGCTGCCCGCAAAGAGTTCCAAGGTAATGGCAATAGATTGCAATTTGCAATCGATTCGAATTCACTTTTATTAGATACTATATTATTAGATAAAGTCTTTGGCATTATTTGTCACCTAATTTAAGAACAGTTCTTCATTTCGACTGAATTGGTGAAAATGTTTTGGCCTTAAATCCAAAGATTCTTTATTTGTCTATAAATGAAGAGATGCTTAGAAGTAGTGAGAGTTAGAGTTAGTTAGCCATCGATGGCCACAAGCATTCACTCGATTCAGTTGTTTGTATAGAAGAGACAAATATTTATTTATGTCTCATCAAAACCCAATTAATGTCTTCAACAACAGCCAAATTGGATGCCGTGAAGACATATATGCGGATGAGACGAGTGCCCGAACACATCCAGACCAAAGTGATCCGATGGTTCGACTACTTGTGGATGACTCAGAAGTCGTCCGACGAAGAGAGGTCTGTCGGCTGCCTTCCGGGTGAGCTTACGATTAACCATAACAATAATATTCCTCCAAATATTGTCTTCTTTTTACCAATACTTAAATTGTGAAGACTTAGTAAACATTTTCACGTCAGACACACGTCTGAGATATTTGATGATTGGCTCAAAACCTGAATCTATTTACTTATTTAATGCATGTAATCTTGATAATCATGATAAGAGGATTCTCAGCCAAATTCCTTTTAGATGCTTTCGAAGGAATGTTTTATTCACAATCTGAACAATCTGGTTTTGAGATAATATGCTAGCTCAAAATGGCATTTCATTGCAATCCCTTGACATCGCCACTAGATATCCATTATTAAATAGAAAGAAATGTTGGCTCAAGAATAGCAACTCGATTAAGCTCAAACCAAGTCTAGGTTCATTTAATTAGTTCTCAAGTGAAGATGATCATGACAAACGTGCTAATCGTGGTAATAGCGGTGATTTAGTGTTAATCATAGTAATGCATATTAGTTTCGCAAATCAGACAATTTATATGCAAATCGATTGATAATCAGTTGATAATTGAATTTCAGACAAACTGAAAGCCGAGATCGCAATTCACGTACACTTGGATACACTCAAGAGAGTCGAGATCTTCCAGAACACTGAGGCCGGCTTCTTGTGTGAGCTCGTCCTTCGACTTAGACCTGTCCTCTTCAGTCCCGGTGACTACATTTGCAGGAAAGGCGAAGTCGGCAAAGAGATGTATATTGTCAACAGAGGAAGGTATGCCTCCGGCGGTTCTTATCACTAGTTCACGGTTTTCATTATATCTTGTTAGTCGTGATAAGTATCACAACTATCATTGCTGCTTAATTGGTGTTAAATAGCTCCAGGGCTATTCTTTTCTTCTGTAGCACTTGGAATAGCTTCTATTCAATAATTAATACCCATGATGATAATTTATTAATGAGATTCTATCCGTTTTTAATTAAGATTACAAGTGGTGACGGATAATGGAAAGACAGTGTTGGCCACACTGAGGGCCGGCAGCTATTTCGGTGAGATTAGTATTCTCAATATGGGGACGGCTGGCAATCGGCGCACAGCATCTGTTAGAAGTGTTGGATATAGTGACTTGTTTTGCCTCAATAAACAGGTATTCAATCAATTTTTCATTAAACTTATTCAATTCATGTGTTTGAGTGATTTGTGGCGGCGTTCCTCTCACTAACAGCATATCTCTCTTCTAAGGACATGTGGGATGTGCTGAAAGACTATCCGGCGGCTCGGGTCAGACTCGAAGCCATTGCTGTTAAACGGCTGGAAAAGTACCGAAAAGAACCCCTTAAAAAGAGTAAGTGAGCGAAGTGTCTGTCGATGACAACTCATGTCCTCCTATTGATCAGTTGCAATGGGCAGGAGTCGGAGTACTCCTGGTTTGGTCGAATCAAAAGGTAAAGTGCCTGTCAGTGAAATGCAAATCACACGCAAAGAACAGACGTCTGCGTCCACCGCAACACTACTGACCGACGACGAGCTCAATAGAGAGATCGAAGAGAAGAAGTTGACCAAAGAAGTGGCAGACAGTGAAAGCAATGCCAGCGATGGCAGTAAAGGAGATAATATGCAGACATCTCTCAAAATCAATAACAATAACGGAACAAATTATCCTCATTCGGGTCTATTAGGCTGTTCACCCATTCCTCCGTCATCTCAGTCCCAAATCCTTTACTCACCTCAAATCCTAGGGCCAAGCCTTCAAATGATAAACTACGACCGGCGTTCCCCTCAACCGGCTCTGATCCCATTCTACCCCCACTCGCCTATGAGTGGCTCAACGCTTCCGGCCTTCTGTAGTGTGAGTCCGGCCGCCTCTTCAACACATCTGGCAGTGCCTCACGGCATGGCATTACATACACCATCGCCTACATTGAGCTCTGATAGCCATCACATTCAGATGACGACCACCGACGGCCCACAGGACGCGGCACTTCTCGCCGAAATCAAAAGATTAAGAGAAAGATTACTAACTTTAGAGACAGAGAACGCATCGATGACTATAAAGTTAAGTCAACAGCAGTGGGAAGTGGAGAACAGGTATGTCTACCATTCCTTGCCATCATATCTATATAGCCGTAACCTCTCGGTGTCTGCATCGCCAGATTGGCTGAACTCGAGCTCCAGATCTGTACGGCCAACGCAAGCGGCAGTACGTGTGGCGGAGGACCCGAAACTATGAGCGACCGGTCGAGCACTTCGGGCGACGACAATGAGAGGAATAAGGAGTCCGTTATATAAGTGTTTGACGTTTTTTTTGACAATTAAAGAGTTTATATTACAAACAAATCCATTGATAATAAAGAAAATCATTGAAATGTTATATAATTGTGATTCCCTTCGAAATAAATATCAATTGAATTTGTAAAACAAATTAAGACTATTCTCAAGACATCCAAACATTCCATTGAATCCGATATCAGATTATATTTAATATAGTCTTCAATGAGAAATAGATTTGATTTTTACCGAAAACAAACAAAACTTTTGTTATCTTTGGCTTAAAATAGATTGCTTTCCAATGACTGAACTCATTGACAAATATTTAGAAATACTTTCAATACTTGAATGAATTTAATAATTATTTTTAGAAATTTCACAGAATATTCTTTTTTCGAGAGCTTTTACTTTTATTAAGAATATTCTGACGAAAATTTCTATCAATTTCTGAGCAATCGATTCGACGACAAAAAGATCTCAAAGAAAAGTGTTTTTTTTCTACTAAAATATTTGAAGATTGCAATCAATTTTGGGCCAAAACGACCGAAAACTTGTTTTTCAATCCATAATTTGATCGTTTTATCCATAGTTTCGAAGTCTTTGTATTTATATTAATATTATGTGAAATCATACGAAAAATGTTTGTATTTTTTACCATTCATTAAATTTTAAATAACATTTTACCAGTTAATAATTGATCACTTCTTATCCTCTATTATTCAAACCCATAGTAATTGAAGTTCAATTATTAAACCCGCGATAACTTTTCTACCGAAAGAGTGAAATCGATTCATAAGACCATTGAATTGATTCTCGAGTTAAACAAAAAGACATTCAAATCGATAAACGGTTTGCTATTAATTGCTATCAAATGAAGTACTACTGAAGTCTTAAGTCTGAAGAAGACCTAAGTATTGGTCGAAAAGATTGTTCGTGAGATCATTGAGTTCATTGAATCGATTGACTTAATGAAATTGAAATTTACTTTAAATTAACATTGTTAACTAACATTTCAATAAGAAAAACCAAAAGATATAGGCAAAATAAGCTAGAATGTCAATCATGCAATTTATTAATTAGCTAGATTTTCCCATTTCCTTGTGGCTGATGTCAAAAATTTTCCCATGATAGGAAAATTCTACTCTAACAAAAAAGAAAAACATCTTTATGTGACTAAACTTGTGGAGCGAATCATATCCAATGAGATTCGCTCTAAACTATGACCAAAGACCTGCTTAAAGATGTTTAATCCATTATCTATAGGAGAGGACGGGATCTGA
Organism: Liebstadia similis; assembly: GCA_034689365.1. Taxonomy (NCBI): domain Eukaryota; kingdom Metazoa; phylum Arthropoda; class Arachnida; order Sarcoptiformes; family Liebstadiidae; genus Liebstadia; species Liebstadia similis. The sequence continues at coordinate 2,947 of JAQGAJ010000089.1, read as the reverse complement.
AGACAGAGAGCGCTGGCGAGTGGTTAGTGAGCCGTTCACTGACTTTCAATGACTTTTAGTGAGGAAATGCCATTCATTGCAGTCTTTCCTAAACGACCGCATTCTTGGTATTCAACTCCACTACAGTCTAACCCCGTTTAGTGACAGATATTAATTAACACTAATGTATTAATAATAAAATTATAATTTTCATTATAATTGTGATTTAATAATTTGAATTATCAAGTTTCAAATGTGTTTAGTCGTTAATGACTTTCCCATTGTGAGCTAAATGTTGTGATCGAGAGTAGATAATTGGAATGATATGCTAAACCCGTGATGGACTGTATTGAGACTAACGATGTTATTATTTTCATTGTCTAATTGACGACAAAAAACTTCGCAAAAAATGTTTTGTAATTATTATTCAGTGAATTGGACTTAAAATTGTTTCAAATTATACGACATTTAACTATCAATTGAACGATCAATCAATGGATTCAATCAAAGACTGATTTAGCGCACAAACAATGGCTATGAATGTAAGTCAAACACAAATTGATTGCAATTAAATGGTCTCTAAATTGAAGACAAATTATTCAAAGAGTTATCAATTATTGTCACCACTTCTCAAATGTAAAGTCATTTACTGTCGAAGTCCTTGATATCAATTACAAGAGTTGTGTTCACTCCTTATGAGAGAAAAGTTTATGATTTCAATGCAATTAAAGTCCAATCAATTGATCCAAAACTTAAATCAATACTCAAATCGTTTTTGCAGACAGTCTTCCGATCGAAGCCCTCAATGACTACACTGTCTTCGAAGGATCGGCCGCTTCTTTGGCCGCTATAATCAAAGGCCTGAGTCGGTGGTTGACGATTGTTGACGAATCGGTTCCAATCTTTGATCACAATCTTTGATGCAATGAAGTGCCAAACGAGGACTTCACTCAAATTCTTGTTAATAATGGTCACAATGACCGACCTATTAGTGAAGCGGTCGGTCGCGATGTGTCCGCGCGGGTGTAACTGCGATGAGCAGTCCCTCCGCTCGGTCTGCGAGTCTGAGGCCAACCTCGAGTACGTACCTCACACTCTGAACCCGGCCGTCAAACAGCTATATCTCTACGACAATCAACTTCGAGGAATAAAGTCTTCGCTATCCGTCTACAGAGACCTCGAAGAACTGGATATATCGAGGAATCAATTGTCATCTTTAGGCGAAGACAACTTTGTTGAGAATAAGAAGATCCAGAAGATTGTTTTGACACAAAACTTCTTGACAACAATAGAAAACAATACATTCAATGGATTAATATCTTTGACAGCTATTTATCTAAACCACAACCGACTCGAAGAACTGAATGCCAACGTATTTCGTCAGTTATCGGCGTTGAAGACATTGGACTTATCGGAGAACAGAATCACTTTTATATCGATCAACGCTTGGGTTGGCCTCAAATCACTTCAGACATTGAATCTTCGCTCAAACCAATTAAAAGCCATTCCCACCGATTCCTTCAGATTTGTGCCAAAGCTCTCTGTTTTGAATTTAGGCTCAAATCCGTTGATTAATGTCACAAACAATGCCTTCCATTACTTGAATCAGTTGACAGAACTGAGTCTCGAAGACTGTTCTCTGCAGTTCATCGAAGATCAGGCTCTCAAAGGAGTCAACAATCTATTGATTCTTAATCTGAGTCACAATAACTTAAACGTATGTTAACTAAGACTTCAATTGATTGAGAGATTAGTTAAAATTTTTTAATAACTTTCAGGAAATTCCTTCGAAAGCGTTCTCTGAAGTGACACTTCTGGAGGAACTGTCGATAGGAGGCAATCAATTCATTACACTTACAGATAAAGTGTTTTCAAATCTTGCAAATTTGAAAACATTGGTAATCAACGAATCGCAAACACTTTCTGTGAGTTTTGATCACTGAATCCAAAATTAATTTTCTAATTAATTAATTTCATAATTATTCAGTCCATAGAAATGGGATCGTTTGATGGCTTACCTGCTTTGGAACGGCTCGAGATGTCGGGCAACAGACAGTTGTCTCACATATCGGCCAATGTGTTGAGTGTTTTGCCTAACCTTAGAGACCTAGTTCTTCGGTCCAATGGCTTCATATCATTGCAATTAGATTTTATAAACTCAATAGAGAGGCAAATATTTTTGGACGTCAGAGACAACCCTTTCCATTGCAATTGTAGTCTGGAATGGCTTCAGAACTACTTCTTCAGGACCAACGCAACGGTCCGACAGCCGCCGACCAACAGATCTGAAGCGCTTGAGAACACATCTTATTCTTACTTAGATATGTTAGTCAGTGTGTCCCGAGTCGAGTGTCACAGTCCGCCCGCCCTCTCCTCCCGGTTGTTGATCGACTTGGAAAGGGATGAGTTCGGATGCTTTCAATTGGAGACAAAGATCCCGATCATAATTGCCATAATGATCGGCGTTCTGTTAGTGTTCGGTGTTTTTATAATATTTGTGATTCGGTGCAAATACGGACTGACAGGTCTGGTCAAAAATCAGTGGTTCTCGGGAGACAACACCGTCGCCAGTGCTGACCATCATTTGCCAAATGATCTCAATTACAGGAAACCAGAGTTTGTGTTCATTCCAAACATAGACCTAAATGTTGAAGAAAGCGGTCGTTCCCTCGACGAAGGGGTTCGATATCCCCTCAAAATGACTCCAATAACCGAACTGTGATTGCAATCCAATTGTGTTTTCGACCATTGATTGCAGTATTAGTTTCCGATATCTTCGGCGACGAATGTCTTAATCGACGGCACATTAAATATGCAAATAATTTGACGATTGAATCGATTTTTATAATAAATTATTTTACTTTTAATCTCTGCTAACATTCCTCTAAACCTATGGTCAGGTCTGAGCTCTTATTTAATGAATTCCTTGTTTTTATTCGTGGATCAGACCTATAGAGAAAACAAGTGT
>JAQGAJ010000088.1:0-23004 GCA_034689365.1 Liebstadia similis | reverse complement strand
TAAAAGCGTATTCTCGCATAACTTTTCATGCTGAATCGATTGATATAAATAAAATCTTGTTATCTTTATGTATTAGCACAATGTTACCAATTGCGAAGTTCATCTTTCAAAACTAACAAGCGTATTGTCTGAATGACTATTAAAGCAATGATGTCATTGTATTAAAAATCAGACGATTCATTCAGACTATCTAGTACTTTCCTGCCCATAATTTCAACCCAATAGTCAAAGTTTATAATTTGGTCTCCTTCTCTTTGGTTCGTTTGAATGAATTTTGTGAATAAACTGATAACCTTGATAATATTGAACATATTGAACATATTGAACACATAACATCAAAGTGTCATTGAAAGATTTGAGTTTGTGGTCTGTAAAGTGGTCTCTTACATCTCCACGTTTATATTATAATTATTTGATATCAAATTCTATTCATTGATTGCATCTGCATTAGTTGACCCGGATAAATAGGTTTGGCTTGGTTATTTAAATAACCTTGCTGATTGAACAAAACCGGTGGTCCAATTGTCGGCCCATAATTAGTGTGGCGCTTCTTGATTTCGTTGGCCAACATGAATGAACAAATCGATGCCCCGATGTTTGCAGCCATAAGTATCAAACCCAAGAGAAGAGCTGTGATGAAACTTATCACAACTAAAATGGCCATGATAATGCCGTAGTTCATGCTCATTCGATAGTGAGCTTTCGATGCAGCGATCATACCGAGCCCTTGTACACTGATGATTATTATTCCATAGACAATCAAAATCGGTAAAGCTATTTTCTAAATTTATAAATTCATAAGAAGTAATTTTCAAACAAATATTACCATAAGCATTTCCAGATTCTGAACAGTTTTTTCACTCGTATTTGTTCTCATAATCTTTGGGATAATTTAATTTCAATTTATAATAACTCTAACACAAAGATTTCACCTCAATTAAATAGTTCATTCCTAACACCCAGACAAGAATCCAAATGACCAAACATACTAAGTTTAAAACACACATTGCGAACGAAGCATTTCTACGGCATTCATAATTCGGACGAAGTATAGAATCTGTTATCGAATGCATTGTTATGTTGGGTTACTTTAGCCCAAGAATTTCAATCAAGAGAAATAAGGGTGGTTTATATAATAATGGTTATATCGATTTATAATGACATTTTGTTTGTAAATCTCTTAATTTCAGTGAAAATAAAGAAAATTTAAACCTTTTTAAAAACTTATTTATTCTGGTTATATTTTTAAACATGTTTCTACAAATTTAGATGGATATTAATTTAAATAAAAGCAATTTAACCGTATTCAATTTTATTAACACAATATATCCATTATGAAAATCTAAATTTTCACACAGAATTTGGCCAAGACAATTAACATTGCTTTTTAGATTCTTTAGCTTCATCAAAAATAACCTCGTTGACTAAATTATCATATGAATATAGGGGGATCTATGGCTGACCATCTTGCACATCACTGTTTTGACATTTCGTGTCTAATGAAATATTAAAAATAAACTTGACATCACCCAAAAAACGCCCTCATTATGAATTACTTTATCGAATAAATCAATAATCAGTGTCATAACAGACAAACAAATCATGGTATGAAATGTTGTGAAAATGAAATGTCATTAAGAAATCAACAAGTTGCTATGGTTTCCTTTTGAGTGATTAAAAATTTACATAATAATATTGATTAGTATTGGTAATCTTGAACATTGAAAATTTCATTTCAACTTGCAATCGAGTCACAATGGCACTATCACTCGGTTGCAGAAAATGGACATTGTTCACCTTAATCATACTCAATATCGTTTTCACCGTTATCTTGATTGCGATATGGATTTACGGCACAATTTTCGCGATCGATGTAAAATTTCTTTGCAGTTTAACTAGATTATTATCACATTCTTTTACAACCAGTACCTGAAGAATCACCCCGATGAAGTTACCAGGAATTTAGGCCAAGTGGATAACAAGCAATTGGTCGCTGATATGGAAGAACTCTTGGTGAATTTACCTTTTTTGAAAACTAGCTTAATAATCTTTCTTACAAAGAAAACTGCCAAAACAGTATTGATCGTAATCGGAGTAATCATGATCATTATTCACGTGATTGGACTGATTGGAACTCTGAAAAATCATTACTCGTCATTGTTTTTCTATGGAGTGATCATGGTGATCGGTGCCATTCTTAGTCTCATTGCTGCAATTGTCTTTGGCTGGATCTTCATCTTTATGCTCAAGGCTAACATCTCGGCCGCTATATTTGCATTCCTCCTGAGCTCAGAGATCAAGAGAATTAAAGATTATGGCATTTCTAATGGACAGTTCCCTATGCATCAAATCCCACAACCCTTCGCAATACCGGCCTAATTGAACTGCAACTTAGTGTTACATAAAGTCTACGATTCCTATTTTGAAAACGAGTTATCATTATTATGACTAGTGGACGACCCGTCGGTGAGCGGTCACTTCGGGATAAGTTTAAACCCATCCGTTACATATAGTGGGCAACCCGTTATGACCCACGTCCTAAACTTAAGGCCCGCTCTAAATCAATCACGTTATCAACAGTGGTGCCTTTGCTCTGACTTATCCACAGAAATTAGAGCAAATTCGTATTATATATTGTATGATAGTATCTTGGTCCATTAAGAAATTTTAATTAACGCTGACGTAAGTTTCGTGCTTTTCTTTCTAAATTTGAAGTATAATCAAGGTGAAATAACACTCATCTATCTAGAATATAGATTTACCAAGTTATTAAACTCTAAAGAGATTACACTTCATATTTAGACACTTGAGATAAGACTGGATATCAGTCAGTCCTTTCAATTACGACATTTTGCTTCGAAATTCTCATTTATTTTAAGCTCGAGATCGTATACGATCTGAAAATCTTTTTTTTAAAGTGAACTCGAATTAAGTTTATATCTTCTTATGGTTTCGGTGAAAGAGTTTGCAATATATTAAGACTAATAAGCGAGTGATCAGTGCTTTTGGAGAATGTCTCGGATAAGTCGCTGAACGACCACATTATGCGACCGAACGATTCAATTTGGAGGCCAACCAATGCCTACCATTGCCTACCATTTCGCTCAAACCATTTCATGTGATTCAATAGATTTCATTTAAATCTATTGCCTATCGCAGGGATGACCAGAAACAAAGTTAATTGCTTTTTGATTTGATTAGATTGAAGTGAACTAAATCGGAATCGAGATTATTTGTCAATCTAGTGATTCGTTTAATCGAATCGATAAATTTTCGATCTAGTACAAATAGACAAATTAGATCAAACGACCTAATAATACATTATGCAATTCCCGTGAGCGTCCTTTAAATTATATTGAGATATAGAGTCCATTTATGAAGTGAAGTGCTATTTATTATTTAATTTATTATTTGCCAATAGATTCCGATTCTTATCTCAATTCCGAAGACACTATTCTTTATTATATTCTTGTTTCGTCTCTAAAGAAAAGTTTGATTTATTCCAAAAGAGTATAGAAATCGAAAGAATTTATTCGATAATATTTTGCTTTAATGTATGGAAAGAGAAAATCGATTTCTTTGATTCAGACCAAAGCACAACCGATCTGTCGGCTGTCCATAGGATGGCCGACGGTTTCCTCAATTTTATAACTTTATATTACGGGTTATTAATGGCTTAAAGTATGATATTATGGAAACCTCTTTAATGCAGTTAAGGCTCTGTTAATGAGTTTTAAGAGTCACTCAAAATTCTGGTTTCATATAAAATCAAAACTAAAAATACCGTAAAATTCTGTGAATTAGACCTAATTCTATGGCATAACTCTTAACCTTACGTGAATTCACTTTCGTGTGTAAACCGCGGACTAAATATTTCACTTTAAGGTAGTTTACAGTGGAAATTTTTGCGATAACACACTTGAATGGCTATTTTCGCCGAAATGATCTTGACTAAATTATATTTTGATGAGATTGAATCATTTGGACCGTTCATAAGCGATATATTTACTCGACTTTCGTCACTTCGGGCCCATTATTCGCCTCCCGGTGTGTCTCAAATCGATTATTAAGTCTATAAAAAGTTTGAATTTTCTTTCTATTTATCCTTTCTATTGAAAACAAGTCTCGAAATTCATTGAAAGAAAAAGGACTCTATTTTTATATTCTTTAGAATCAATCGATAGTTTCATGTCTTCGAAGAATAGACAAAATATATTCTCCGAAAAAGTCATTCATTCGCTTGAATTCACGTCTCAATCACTTTTCGCCAATAATTCAAACCCGAAATCGAATCGCATTGTTATTTCACGATAGAGATGGCAAATATATATAATATACCACTAGTAATGTCTACTTTTGATTGTCTTTTGACACTTTATCTATTTGTCAGACTCTAGGTCTCTGTTTTATCGACTTAGAAATAATAAATTTAACAAGATTATTCAATTTGAAAACCCATTCTTTATCACGTTTGCAAAATTGCTTAACCGGGATATCAGAGAATTGTTTATTAAATTTTATCCGATGTGCAAATTTGATTGGAGTGAATATGACCGGGAGATAAATCTAATAAATTATAGACTAAATTGCTTTTTCATATCAAAATCAATAGTATGAACAATAACAATAACCTTTAACATTAACATTTTAGAAGATTTCGAAACTATGCCAAATCGAAATTCGATTCCAACTCAAAGAATATTCTCTTTCATCGATTCTATCGATGCTCGAAGTGATCGAAATTGAAATTCTGTGGTCAAAAGGAAGCCAACAATGATTTAAACGCGTCGGCGATCGGAATCGCGATAAAAGCAAACACAGAATTTACGATTCAGTACACACACAGTGGGCGAAATGGGTCACAATGGGCCAGAATGTGGACATAAAGCTTAATCCTATCTAAAACTAAATCCCACTTAATCTATATGATCGCAATCCAATGTCTATTTACCATGAAAATACCATCAACACAATAAACATGAAAAGCCTATCAAGAGATCAATTCTGTGAATTATTGACGAGATTAGTCTAAAAATCTAACCCTTCATATATATGTGATAGGTATCGATCAGTTTGAACCGGTTGGAGAACGTGGCCAACTTCACCGAATTCGTCAAAGCCTTCTCCCAGTTCGGCACCGAAATGGTAGAGTTGGCTCATCTGACGGGCGATCGACAAAACGTTAGTATTAATTGAGTTGTGATTACATTATTGACGACCAATCGCTGGTCTTTAAGCCATAGAGTAGTGGACTTTTATTACATCAAATGCGGGAACAAAACCATTCATTCATATCATAAAATAAAAGTCTCGCTTCAAATGTGTTAACAAAATAATTGATCGTAAATACGAGCATAAAATCGAATAAATTTTAGATAAAAATTTAGCTTTAGGTTTTGTTATTCTACCTGAATTTCAAAATTTTACTAAAAATGGCAAATAAATCGCAATATCACGATAAAAATTAAACATGTATTCAAATTAAATCCTGAGTGTATTAACTAGCATTTTATTTATACTTATTTTTTCAATATAAATGCCAATTCTTGAAGAAAGTTATCATTAAAGTTCTTAATTTAATAATTAAATTGATTTTTAATAAACTGAAAAAATCAATAGTTTTAATTTGAAAGAATCATAATTATTCTCAGATAGTTTAGAGGTGAATTAAAACAGATTATTATTTGAAATGTGTTTGGCATCAGGGCCATAAAGGACCACTCATTCAACTCTATTTCTGGAAATTCTAAAATTATTACTTTTATTTATTATCCAGTTATCTAGTTTATTCCTAAAAAAACAATTGATTAAAATTTTAAGAAGGTGTAGACTGATGAATATTTTTGAAAAAATTATGTGAAATAGGATACAATTAAATTAGCACGTTTATGCATATGTATGCAAGATTTGTCCAAAAATTCCATGTTATAGTTTTTAATTTTATTCTCAATAAATTTCAATCATGGTAAGTTATAAATACACATTTCAGTCTATATCCTAAGAACGTTGATTAAATAAGTATTGGATCAATATTTAAATTTGAAATTCAGCTAAACTTGATTCAAACAAGTTATGCCCTACCATACTATCCACTCCACCTGACCAAACACACTTCCCATGTGAGATGAATAGGATTCCCACTTTGTAAATGATAATTTCTGACGACAACCGGAATAATACTTTATTAGTCGTCACACAAATCCCCGAAAACACAGAAACCCACTCAAGACTGGCGTCAGATCTGTATTCAAACCAAAAAGAGTTTGTGATATTTGACGGCGAATGTCATTCATCTGAACGGATCGATGAGCCGATCGACCAGACCATTGCCTACCAATCCAATGCCTAACAGACCAGTCCCTACCAGACCAGACCGAGCGCTCAAATATGAAATTAAATGATAAATCAATTCTTAGACGAAATCGATATTTTGTTTAGGACTTGAAAGATGAGCGAAGAAGAGCGCAGATGACTTGTGCGCGACAGATACTGGAGCGATCGACCATGATGCTTCTCACCTCGTCCAAGGCATGCCTAAGACATCCCGATTGCGAGACCGCACGCGAGAATCGCGACACTGTCTTCTTGCAAATGAGGAAAGCCATGGATCTCATCCATATGGTCATCAAGGATGGGGTGATTCCACGATTGGCCGCATCGGCCGCCAACTACGAGACCAACTCGCGGAAGCAGGTTCGTCACGGTCACGTGTCCAGATATGCCGCATCAGCAGGGTGTCAGGACCCGGAATGGAAGCTAGAAGAATGGGACGGATGTATCACCGCTTACAATGCCATCAAACGCTTCCAAGTGAGTACTATTAAACCATTAGATGTGCAGATACTCAGAGATGTGCAAGGTGATTTAGGGACTTCTTTATTGTTTAAGTTGCTCAAAATGAACATTATTCAAATTACACTTAAAACTTTAATCAAGTTTCAATAAATGCATGTTTTATACTTTTCTAGTACTTTTCCTTTGTGTTATTTTAATCCTGGTAATATGGATATTTGGTACATCATTACGCACTTGTGTTCCCATTGTGATAGTTTAATTAAAACGTTCTGATCGATTCGTTCTGATTAGATGAGGGAAATCGATTTAACATGCAAATTCTTTTGGAATTGATTAGCGCACTCCAGGCATTGGGGCAAACATAGGCAGTGCCTCAATCGCAAAGGAGTCAAATTAGTGATCCGGTAATCCTATTTGGAATTGTGTCACAATCCTTACCTTAGATGGCTATGATAGCAATGATGGCCATCCATACTATCCTTGCTTACTGTGAGGATTAGTTGGTATTAGAGAAGCGATTGAATAATTGTGAGCTAAACGTACTCTCGAAACAAAGTAGCCCTACATTAAAGGGAAAGGCATACGGAAAGGATGGCCCACTGTTTGGTAGTAAGTGTGCAAACATCTAAACATCTAAACGCCATCCGAGAGATGAGAGTCAAGTATTTTATTTATTCATTTCCTTTCAAACTGAATAAGACTTTACTTTTATTTTTGTTTCCCATTTCTCTTTTGGGTTGTCTTTTATTCCACTCCTCTATCCGTCCGATCGATAGTATTCTCAATCCTATCGATGGGTGTCGAGTGTGTCGGCACTCATACACACTCTCGGCTACCAATCATTTGGTCGACCAATAATCTTATTGGACTTTTGATGATTTCTCACCTGGAAATGTATATATCGTTTAGAGAAAATCGATCTAGATTATGTCAAACAATACCCATAGAATTTTTTGGACAAACAGACAGTTGTGTTTAGACGGCGGACCCGCTCTGCGCACTGAATTGTGACTCTCCTGGGAATCGACAAGAATTTAATGGACATAGAATTACAATCACTGAATCGGAAAAGCTTTTACTAGTTTATTATTTCTCTCTCTCTCTCTCGGCTTTTAAAAAATTATGTCCAGACCAATATATTCTGGTTGTTTGTTTGAGGGAATGTTCGACATTTTTGTCAATTCTGTAGAAACAATATCTGTCCCAAAGGGCAGAGACTCTGATCCATACAATCCTTTATTCCATTGGTTCTCAATATATCACAATTGAAAAGCAAATACTAATTATCGCAAATCACTACCCGTCATAGAGTTGTGTTGTATTCTTCGAATATCTGGTTCGCCCACGTGTTTGATCTATCGTGTAATTAAGTGATACGGTATGTGATGTACTGATACCTATATGAGTCAATAGAGTGACCAAAAGGTTTGTTTTGTGCCAAACAAACAAGCACATTTTGATGGAGAACCAAGGCTATTCTCGTATATTTGAAAAAACAATGTCATACACTTTTTAATGCTATTTGCTTGATAATTTTCTTTGAAATTCAGGGAAATCAAAGGTATTTGGGAAAACTATGAGTCAAATCTGGTAAACAAATTGAAAATTCAATAATAGATGAAACAAAATCATTTTGATCATTCAATAAAACAAACCCACACCGCGTAAAGCCTACACAATAAGAGACACAATATTATAATTTATTCGTAGGCGTAAAATTCAATCCGATTCCAATCTTGTCAAATCAAATTCAATTCTACCCGTTGTACTTCACATTACATATTATGACAATTCTATATAAAACTGGATCAGATATAAAACCTATTGAGTCGTCGTTTCCTCGAAATAGAAATTTTAATTTCATGAGAGTATACGAAAAGAAAGCAATTCTTTTGATTCTCAGTAAATGTTTTGTTATTTTCTCGGAATCTCTATTAATATTTGATGAGAGGATGAGTAGATTCAAAGGATGAATGACTGCTGTTTATGGCGTTCCTCTTCTCAGAAGAGCTGGAAAGCCATTCTCACAAAATTACTCTTGATGTCGATTTATCGCCATTTGATTATATGGCAAATCTTTTTATGACAAGATTGAAATTTTCTATTTTTCTTGTCGTCCCTCTTCTCCCGTCCCCTTCCAGAACTTAGTCGATGTGTCTCGTATGAGATTCGTGGGACAGGCGAACAGAGACCGACTCAACTGTGCCTTAGATGCGGTGGTCGAGCGGACGCAGGACTTCACCGATTCTGCGTACACGAGTCACGAGCACCGACAGAAAATTCTTCTTCTCTGTGATCGAGCCCGGCTTGAGCTCAACACATTGCTCAGATTAGGACTTTGTCTGGTCAGTTCACCCATTGTCACCTGGCCATGTTGGTCAGACTGTGCCGAACCATTGCTAATGTACTGTTACAGGAACAGTCATCTTCATCGCCCAGTGAAGACTTCGAAGCTTCCATTGTACAAACTGTTAGAGCTAGCAATGACTTGAAGCAAGAGGTGAGACCATTGTGACCATCATTTTCATCACTCCCTATCATGCATTCATTAGGACTGCCATTTGGAAAGTTTTTTATAAGATCGGGGTTTAGGGATGAGATTAAACCGAAATATAATGAGGGAAAATTTAAAAGTTCACCCGTGATGCAAATTTTAGACGAAATAGTAATATTATTTTAAAAGGTTTGATTCAGAAGGAAATATTTGACTTCTATAGCCATGATAGTAGGATCCAAATTGAGCAAGAGCACTAACATTTCAATTTACCATGTTCATTTTAGCTACAAGACACTGCCTTAGACCAAATAGACGAGCTTTTTAAAATGAACTCGAGTGTTGAACTGGTGAACCGACTGAAAAACGCCGCTCTGGCAGCAGATATTGACAGATTGGACGAGTACTGCGACCAATTCAATGAGTACTGCGATAGGGTTCAGGAGGTCTGCCGACTACTTCATCACACGTCCACCACTGAGACACTGCAGATCACGTCCAAACACACGGAACAGTCACTCGAGGTCTATGGTCAACAACTGCTGGCCGCGTGTCAGACGCTAGCGATGCACCCGAACAGCAAAATAGCTAAAGAGAACCTGGAAGTGTTCATCGATGTGTGGCACCTGCTCTGTGCCGACTTAGCCCACTTGGCCAGAGAGGCGTGCGAATTGGTGCGGGGCTGTGTGCTCGACAGCACCGGCCAATACCTTCCCAAACAGGTGCCGAACCCAAGCTCATCGCTGGTTCCCGCTATACGGACGCCAACTAATAGCCAATCGACACAACCCTTCGCCACAAGTCATCTGACAAACACTGTGTCTGCACAACAATCGGCCAAACCTATCACCACTACTTCCAGAGTGACATATGCTTCGGACGATGAGAGCAAAAGTGGCGCCAAAGGAGGTCAGGGAAGTGATAATGAGATGGGAGAAGATAAGTACGGCTCAAGTGATCCCGAAGACAATGACATCGCACGAAAGACCAAAAGTATGGTAGCGATGGCAACCTCTATGTATCAGTTCACTAGAGGTGAAGGCGAACTGAAGACCACTCAGGATCTGTTCACTCAGGCAGAGTTCTTCGCTGACGAGGGCAACAAAATGTACAAAATAGTCAGACATTTCAGTTATCAGGTGAGAGTATGTGTTCTAGAAGCTTTTTATGTCTCTTTTTTTGCTTGATTAATGAACTGTCAGACTATTCTGACACAAAATGATCATGCTAACTTTCATTACTCACTCGGCTGAGCACGAAATGTCAAATCATTTGGATTGGTTGATGAGTTGGATAGGTTGGCATGTTCAATTTGCAATCAAAGGGAATTAGCTAGGTTGGCAAGGTGTTTATCCATCTAATTTGATTATGATCATTTCAAATTACAGTTTCTAGCAAGTTGTAGTGAACAGTTTGATATTCGAGTCATTCCTCACATACAATACTTCTTAAGCTCTTCTTAGGAATGAAAAGAAGTCTTCCCGAGCGGTGATATCGATGTATAAACTTTGATATTTACCAAAAGCCGGGAGCGCTTTGTGTGTGATATCGATTGAATATCAAATATATTGGGATCCCTTTGAAGACTGAGTGCACATCAATAATATGCCATTTGGAGTCTGACCGACAAAAAATCTAATTTACATTCCGGACCCAATTCCAGGTGCCCTCCGGTCAGCCTAAGAAAGAACTATTGGACGACTTGGACAAAGTGCCCACATTTGTACAACAGCTCCAGTTCGCTGTCAAGAATGTGACCGTCGGAAAGGCGGCCACATTCACAAAGGTGGACAGTGTGATCCAGGCTACCAAAGACTTGATGGCCGTGATCAACAAATGTACCGCTAGCTGCATGAACTGTGCCATCAAGGTATTTGTCTTTGCTTATACTGGCATCACATTAACTGCATATTGGCATTAAGGGATGGCTAAGGCATCGCATCATTTCAATATAGAATATGATCGTTAGTATGAACTAGACTTTGACAGAATATCCAATTCCAACAATTTTTACTTCACCCAAACGATCAAATTCTGTATTTACTAAACGAGCAAATTCTTGACATAAAACTAATATTTCAATTCTGCATTTTTGATTATACGATGTGAACGGTTGCGAACCCCTTCTGGCCATCCCTGTTGTGCAATATGGCAATGTCGCTACTTTAACAGCAGATATTAAAATTTGAAATATGCGTAACACTAATGAGAAATAATATTTGTATATATTAGTGAAGGCGAGCATATATTTAGAGATAGCAAACGCTTCGGGGCTTTCATTAATTGAATTGCTAGAAGTTGTGAGTCTGAGCCCAGACTAACGCTAAGCGTATGAAAAGATAATAAAATTTATCTCATTTTTTCATAAAAACTTTATTACAGAATAACTATTAAAATAAAGAATAATTATTTTGTGTAACGAAATCACAGAATTCAGAGAAAGAGTCGTTTGTATAGAGAAAGTAATGGAGAGTTGGAGTCAAATGTCAAACGAGCAAAAGCGAGCGCACTATAGCTGTGGCATTGGAGCCCACTATGAACTAGGACTAGGAACTAATGGGCAATTTAAGTGAGTCTACCCGACATTAGCTCAGAGATGCCTAATAAAGATAATTAAGAGCGATTGGATACTAAATTATGGTGGGTTTGAGCCAAACCAAAGTAAATGTGTATAACTGAGGGCTCAACTATACATTATTAGGATCACCTTACTAATTACAATTTCCCTCTACAGTACAACGTGGACACTCAAGGTGTGCTCAGAGCCCGATCTAGGACACTGTCCCCGTCGCTAAGGGATACCGATATGTTCAATGACGGCGGTATGGGCTACAAAGGTGGCACGTCTTCGTCCGACCCGGACATCTGACAGTTCGGAACGGGCCGACGGGCCCGCATTCCTCAGAGTGAAGGAGACGCGCGCAGAACACGCGTGTCTTTTTTACTCTTTTAGGGTCAAAGTCCAGACGAGATTAAGGGAACAGTGGAACTGGTTTTTCGCCATCCTTTTATCCTCCCAATAAATTACCTAGATACATTTACGTTGGTTAATATCACCTTGCCCAATCGATATTAATTAATTTTTCATGATTTTCCTTATATTAAGTAAGATAATTAACTAAAGACAATGGAAATAACGATTTTCCTCGTTTACTTTTATCCCTTTGAAGTTGATTTGAGGCGAAAAGCAACTGTCGTTCCGCTATCTCGAGAATCTCGTTAATTAACTGCTGTCCGACCATCTGATAGCACACCATAAGAGTGTATTTCCAATCCATGACATCGATTGTGACGAAAAATACACTGAATTTTTTGGGTGATCTTATGTCTTACGACATGTCTATACTTACCTCGATATCAGACTTTAATTAAATTCCTTATTATATCCCATCAGCTCTTTATGTGACAGAATAGTAGGAATTCCAATGGTATTATTGCTAGAATTTTGACCCAATTTTATTTCATTAGGCCATCAACTTAACTAGTTAGTTACATTACAGGGATGGCCAATACCACAAATGACAAAACAGCAAATGTGGGCCAAACCTTTTCAACTCTAGCTCATATGATACGCCCCTTTGAATCTTATTCAATATAGAGCCAAAATTTGCTTAAATTCTTTTTGCACAATGGGTTCAGAAAAGTGTATTTGTTAGCTTCACTAAGAAAAATTAAGAATTACCATGTTTTACCCATCCCTGTATCCATTGAGATATTGAGCTGACCTTTAAACTTATTCCTCTGCCTATTTTGATTAATGATAATGGTTAAGTTACCATTGTTGGACTGTCGGTAAGACAAATGATGATCCGAGCATTATATGGATTTTGACCCTGACAAAAAACTTTAAGAATATCGTCTATTATTTATTATATATTCTATAAATTCAAAGAATATAGTCTTTCGTAAGGAATTTGAATAAAAAGGTTTAAATTCGATGAATAATTCATTGATCGGAAGAGTATATGAATAAAATGATAATAAGATTCGGCCCTTTATTAACACTATATTCTCTGAGAATGAGAGTCAAAGTATAACTCAAATTCTGGTTCTGAGAGACAAACAAATTCTCGGGAGTTATCACTCGATTGTGAATCTCATGAATAAAACTGTTCACTCGATTGGTGTATGTATTCGAGGGAACAGTGAATGAAATTTACTTATCATTTATGTATTAGAAGATCAAAGTTAATGATACTGATATACATCCAAGGCTTATGTAAAGGATCCAAAGAATCATGCTCATTTCTAATTTAGAATCTACATTTTTACAAGATTAACATCAAACGTGATCCAAATACAAGTGAACTGATTTGCATGGAAGACATGTATTTAGTTTAATCATATTTGTTTGAAGTATATTTGTTCCAAAGATTAATTATACCTTGATATTAATGTTCATGAATACATATAGAATCCCTAATCATATATCTTCTCACTTGATAAATGAAAATATCTTGGTAAAGATTGCTTATTCAAGAATCCAAGCAAATGAGTTTTTGAACAAATTTGCTTCGAACATATGAGTCGGTTCTTATTTGCAAAGAGCATGATCTTGCATAAATTAGCCAGAATTTGAGACATACTGAGACTATTATATTTGAAAAATCAAACAAACGATAAATCATCATCATTTACATTGTTAACTCATGAAAACAATACTCTTTGGCCAAAATATAGAAAGTAAAACTATAATCAATCAGTTTTTTGTTACATTGATCTCAATCTAAGTTATTTAATTAATTCTGATCCGAATTTTTGTCAATTTGTTAACTAATTTAATGTCAGACTTTCACTGAGCCTTATAAACAGGGGTAAGTTGACTACGATTACCATGAATTGAAAATATTAAATGTTTTTAAATAAGTTTTTTGATAAAACAATTGGAATAACATTTGCAAACAAATTAATTATAAATAATTTATTTAATCCATAATTAGTTTTAATTTTAAAAACAAATTCAAATCGACTTTAAATTTTAAACTTAAATCATTTGTCTGAACATAGAAAGTAATATTTAATTGAAATTTATAACAAAATTACAGTAAAAATACTATATATTTATCGCTTCAACATTTAAAACCTAGACTAGAGTAGAAATTTTCAATTGTAATATAGCTCTATTGATAGAATTACTCGGCTTATTGTTTGAGTACTGTTTGGCACTTTCAAAGCAAGACAATATTGTTTGACATGTAAAGAGTGGCCCATTTCTAAGGATCTGTTGAAAGAAATGGAAAATTTCTAGAAATATTACTCGAATACTCATTTTGGAGGTTATAATAATGAAATTATATCTGAGCAAATTTCTAGAAATCTCTCTCTCTCTCTCACTCATTTGAATATCCAAGATAAAAATCTTGAACAAACATGGGCCACTCTTCGAAATGAAGTAGGCTAACTTGTAGTTTTGCGTCTTAGATCACCTAGCTCATCAAGTTAGCCTGTTTCATTATCTTGGAAATTAAGCCCGGGTAGCCCCAAATCTAGCCTATTGACCAAGTTAGTGTTGGTTTGGGAGAGGCTACTGCTCAATTTGACACTATGGGCACTCACTCTGGCCAACCCGGGATATGTTTGATTGTATATAAGTTCGGATTTTGGATCTCGATATGAAGACTCGTCACAAACTCTAAGCTATTTTAGGGTAAATTTTATGCAAAATAATAATAATTTAAATAATTATTGATTTAAATGTAAAATATTATATGAAATTTGTTTCAATGAGTTATTACTTACAGACAAACGATGTTTTGCTCACAAATCAGTCAAAACCTTATTTATTGTTATTATATTTTGATTGAGTTTAAAATAAAATCTGAATTTTAAGTAAATCTGTTTTCTCTTATTATTAATCTCTATCTCTTAGTAATAATATTTTTTTTTATAAGTTCAAAACAATTGGTATTACCTTTTGCTTAAATGTATTTCTTGTTTTATTCCGCGTATTAAAGGTTTTATCGATGATTTTTAAAAAGAGATTAAAAGATAATAGAATTAAATAGTGTTTTCGTCCTTTAGATTGATTATTCCAAAGCGTTTCTAATATGAAATGACCATTAAAATTAACATGATAATTTTGTTCTTTTACGTAGTATTTAAATATAATTGGAATTACGTCTACAAAAATTAAAATTACTTCGAAACAAGAGAAATTAATTTTATAGACTTGTCTCGTTAATTAATCATTTGTTCACAATCAACAATTAAATTAATATTATTCTTGTGAAAGAGTGATTTTCCATGGTTGTAATTAGGCTTGCATAATCAATTGAAATTTAGTGAAAGTGTGATAGATTGTTGGAGCTTGATTCATTTGATTGTGAAGAATCATCTTGTAAAAATCAGTGTATCATTGGACATAAGATGGAGAGATACGCTTTTTTGGATCAATTCTACAAGAATATCAACTACTATATTACCCAATACTGGAATGACATACAAGACCCGAGGACAAAAGACTATCCATTCATCGATATGCACTATGGCTATTTGATAGCGGTCATGCTGATCTACTACCTCATGGTCAAACACATCATCCCTTATTATTTGGAGGACAAGGAGCCGTACAATCTTCGAATACCGATCCTCATCTACAACGCAGGGATGGCTGCTTTCAATTTATGGGCGTTTTACATATGTATCACCAGTTTTGATCCCCGACAGTACTTCAACTTCGAGTACCCGACAGATAAGACCGATACACTTCAGAGCAGAGGCGTAATGGCGTTGTGTAAGACATTTTTCACTACTTACAAGTTGCAGGGTTTTCAACTTACTTTCAAACTCTTGAAAAGCTTAAGGTAAAGTCAGTTTAAACTTTGGCAAAAGGTTTGAGAGGTCTTATTATATATAATCTCATACCATCTTGATAAGTTTTTTCATATTTTTGCAAGGTAGGCTCAAATTTAAAGGAAGTGCATTAATTATATGGATCTATATAATATTTAAGGAATTCTATACCGTAAAATGCATCAGGGTAAATTATTCAAATTATTCTTAATCTCCCAGCATTTACATACTTGGCCTCAAAGATGGCAGATCTGTTGGACACCGTATTCTTTGCGCTTCGGAAGAAGACAACCCACATCTCGTTCCTACATCTGTACCATCACATAACGGTACCTATTCTGGGCTGGTTGTGCTTCAAGATAAATCCTGACCTACCGGCGGGCAGACTCTTCGCGACACTAAACTCGTTCATCCATTTCGTGATGTATTCCTATTACTTTATGTCGGCGTACGGACCAGAGTTGCGAAAGTACTTGTGGTGGAAGCGGTACATAACACAGATCCAATTGGCTCAGTTCATCGCTCTCGGCATTTATGCCATTCCACTCGTCATCTTCCAGAAGGGATATCCTGTGTTCTGGATGGTGGTCGGTCTGCCTCAACCTTTCTTCTTCTTCTATATGTTCTATGACTTTTATCAGAGAGCCTATTTGGCTAATCAGCAAGCTAAAATCGACAAGGAGAATAATAATCATAATAAGTTGATTAACGGAATCAATGGAAAGACCGAAAAAGTGCTTTAGGCTTAATTCACTCTAAAAGAATTTGAATTTAAACCTAAATAAAATAATTTAATACAATAATCAATTTGTAATTTAATTTGCAACTTAAATATTTGTGTCTTTCAAACTCAATCTATCAAACTTTCAATCAAGATAAAATGTTTGTAGTCCTAAGACTTTGAAATAACTTTAAATCATTATTTGAACAAGATATTATTAACCAACTCAGTGATCCATAGGCTATTTGAACAAGTAAACTTTATATTTTGATACTTGAAATTTCACAAAAACCACTGGAAATAATTGTTTTCTCAAGTGTGAATATATTAACCCATGATGTAAACTCGGATTGACAATGTTCCATTGCGTTAATTAGCTAAGACAAGACAATCAAGTAGTGATCTTGTTAATTTAGATAATGTCATTGTCAAAGTGATTGGAGTAATTTATTATCTCGAATTGTCAATTGAAACAAAGCCCATATACACTGTGAATGTGAAACCATTGCCCATCCCTGTCCTCAAATGTCAGGGAACTTGAACTCCAAAATCGGTGAACCGTTTGAAAGAATGTCTTAAAAACGAAAGTATTTTTTATCATTGAATTAGACAACAATTGAGTCGACAAATGACTCGGAATGAGACGGCCCTACAGTTCAGTGATCTTTGCCTCTGAGATTCAGTGTCTCATCAGTGGTTAGTCAATGCCTTTCCGATGCCATCCCTTGCCTTCAATATAACAATTGTCTCGTTTCTCTTCCGAAACCTATTGAACCGTAAAAATGATTAGAATTCTATGTTTTGTCTACTTTTAACTTAAGTCTACGCAAAGAGACTCTCATTTAAGCGAAAGTTCTTCTTCTGAAAAGTCATTCGTTTGCCATTAGAGATGAGTTTATCTTCGAATTGTGTGACATTCACTACGATCTCGATCATTGTGATCACAACCCTATTGGTCAGAACCGAGTGCCAGGAAATACTAAACATTTCCGAGATCGTAAAGACTGGTTCGTATCTACTTTTATGAGAATCGTAAACTCGAAGAATCACTAACTTTATCATAATTGCCTAGATTATGGCCAAATCGAACTGATCCCAAATGACAACAAAGACATTGTCGAGTTCTTGTGGGTAGTAAACGATTTCTGGCAACTGATCGAAACGGAACAGGAGATGGTATTCTCGACCCGGTTCTACATCTCGAGGCCTGGCTATCGGATGCAAATGATGCTCATTCCGAATACCACTTATTCGGACAATCAAGGCTATTTGGGCACATTCTTCCGAATGGTAACCGGTATCTACGACTCGGAGGTCGAGTGGCCATACAAACTCAAGACTGTGCTGACTGTAGTACAGCACAGCCGACAGAATAACCGAAGTCATGGTCGCTCAGACTATCTGAAGCCAGCAGAAGGACAGGCCTTCCCAGTCGTACCCAATACTGACGCCTGTCGGCTCAGATCGGCATTCCTCAGGCCTTCCGCAGACCAAGACTTCAATCCGAACCCCGACGGTTGTGGTAATCGTAGACACTTAGCGCTCAATATATTAGACCAAAACCGAGAGAAGTATTTCAAAAACAATAGCCTTTGGATCAAAATTACAGTATTCTTGACTGACTTCGGGACCGGACATAAAACGGCACAAATGTCTATGAAATACAATCAATTGGTCTCTTATTACGAGTGGACTATCAATGACTACATGAGATTACAGAACCAGACTCTGGACGACGAGAAGATGGCTGTCATCACGAGTGAGCCCTTCTATACCCATAAGAACGGGTATTTAATGCAAATGTTTCTCACACTTCTGCCCAAGAGGAAAGCCTTTGCCGTCTCCTTGGCTATGGCTCAGGGAGATTATGATAGGTGAGTGACTGATGCTTGGAATGGTCAGCGATCATATAACTTGCTTTCTCTCAGATACCTTCGGTGGCCATTTCCCTACAAGTTCGAGGTGTCAATCATTGACCAGAGCCCAGCGTATTGGAAGCGAGACTATGCCATACAAATGCATTCCTCGACGGCTGAGTGCGGGTCAGAGTCTTTCTCCCAGCCGTCCAATTACCCGGACTTTTGTTTCGTGACCGTCCAGTCTATGGAACTGCTGACTTTGACACATTACAACTTCATCTTTAACAATACCATGAAGATTGGCTTCCTCACCAAATTCGGCTCATTCACCAATACGAAACAGGCGACTCTGGTAACAGAACCGGGAGGACTGGTAGCCGAATATAAATGGATGATTCCAGCCATTAGTGGAAAGCTCGAGAAGTTTGATCTCGTGAAGAGTAGCCAAAAAATATTGGCCAGCGAAGAATTCTATACGAACGGACAAGGTATGGTAGTGGACATGGTCTATTGGCTCTGACATTTGTTTTAATAGGCTACCTGTGCCAGATCATCCTATCTGTCAACCGGAGTGAGGCCAATGACTTCGAGTTGGGCGTCGAGTTGGCTCTGATTGAGGGCGAGTACGACTCAGTGCTTGACTGGCCGTTCAATAAAACCTATGATTTGTCGATCACTCGGATCAGTGACACTAATGATGGCCTAATAGAGGACACGAATGACAGAAACGGTCCTCAATTTACAAAAACATTTGTTCCGCTCTTAAGTGAGTGCACGCGTCAGTCGTTTCAAAAGCCTATTGAACGGAACCTCCCGTGCGGTCAGAAGAACGGCATTTCGCTGAATATCTCTCGAGAACAGGATCTGAGCAAATTGGGCAGTCTCTTAGTGAAGGCTCGGGTTCATCTCAATAAATAATCACTACTATTGGGAGGTTTGGGTTTGATTTAGTTTGGGATTTAGTTTCTTGGTGATTCAAGTTATTATATTTTACCTACCTTATTTTATTGCACTTTCTAGTCCCTAATTCTTATTAACATTGTAAAAATTACCCATTGTGAGTTCAATTATGAAAATCGACACTTTTTCATCGGTGAAAAACTGCACGATTTTGGTAGTTTAGTTAAAGACCTTTGTTATAATTTATAATTAAGCTGCCATTGGAAATGTTCAAAAGCATCAACCTATAAATCAATAATTATATACTATAACAGGGTCTCTAAGAATGTACCAAGACTATTTTGTATACTTTCTCAATAATGTAATCAAACAAATGTAAAATGAACAAGTTTATTTTATTGCCAATCCACTTAAAGCAGGTTTCCTACAAATTTTGATGATTTAAACCGAATTAAAATAATGATAACAATAACTTTTGAAACTACAATTCAATTTCCACAATGGGTATTACCATTTGCTACCCCATCCGCCTCCGTGACCACCATAACCTTTGTTGTTTCCAATTGTGAGTCCGCCATACCCTCCAGAGCCGGACCATCCACTATAACCTTTTCCACTTCCATATCCACTTCCATAACTGCCTCCATATCCTCCATGTCCTCCGTAACCGCTTCCATAACCTCCATAACGACTTCCATATCCTCCGTAACCGCTTCCATATCCACCTTTGCCACGTCCACCCCATCCTGAGCCCCAACCGCTGCTACCTGACCAACCCTGTCGGCCATAACCAGAACCCGATCTTGAGCCATATCCACCCCATCCGCCGCCGTGTGAATAAGAGGGACGCGAGGAATAGCCACTCCAAGTGCCGTAGTTATTACTTCCAACACTGCTACTGCCCCAACCGCCATATCCTCCTTTGCCATATCCACCTCCGCCATAGCCACTTCCACCCCAACTACTTCCACCCCAACCACCGCTGGCCGGAACAGATTGAGCAAAAGCAACAAGTGCCAAAGTAATGAGTGCCAACTTCAAATGAAATATCAATTAGAATAGAGAAATCTCACTCTCAACTCACCAAATAGTTCATCTTGGTTATTTTATTCAAGTTGTACTGATTCAGATTAATAAGAAACTAGACAATATCAAAGTCAGCGCAATCACAATTGGCTTTCCGCTGAAGATCTCTCCTTTATATACAGAAAGAGGTGAGAAGAGTGCCCTTGGATTGAAACAATGGCCCGACTTATTAACCAAACGATAATTAGTTTTGAAGACAAAATTGGAGTTTTATCTCATCTCTGGATCCGATCTGCAACTCATCCCCACTGAAGACCTTCACATTTCACACATCGACTTATGAGGAATAATTTATAATCACGATTAAATAATTTACTGCTATATCAAGCATAAAAATAACTTTCTCCAAATGATAAATTTCTTTTGTCATTGTATTCGTTGTATATTATCTTCGAGGAGATGTTTGTGACCCCTTTATTGCAATTATTTCAAGTTTAATATCTTAATTTAAATTCATAATCTTGCTATTCTTGGGGGATACCCCTTCAATTTGCATGATTGAAGTATTGATAACATTTTGAAGAATTAATTTCATGGGTGAGAAAGTAGACGTGAATAACCAGAAGAATCACAAAAGAATAAACTGATTATTATTTTTGAAAATCGATTGATTTTTCAATCGTTATATTGAAAATTGTTTCGCAAATAATTGGCATAATTAGTGTAGGAGTGAAGGTATGCGAGTTCGCAATGGGATTCTCATCCGCGCTCTTAGTGAAGCTAATTATGGATCTGTTCGTGATCTCAGAGACATTGAGGACTCTGATTGGGATGAGAGCATCATTAGAACACTACGGGTATTGAGAATAATATTAATGATCTACTCTTTTTAGAAATCATGAATAAGTGGTACAACAAATACAATTATACTTAAATACAATGGGCTCTTATGTGTACTCTTATTTGGTTTTTATTACAAATATAATTCTTTGATAACTAATAACACTTATAACGTCATCAAACAATTATATATCAAACATCACGCAATTAAATATATGTTTCCAGAGTAAAAATAATGTTTTTGATTTGAGATATGTAAACAATATTTAATTGTTTCCAATAAATCATTTTAAATAATTTTAATTATAAAAATATGAATTAGTAATCAATTTTACAATGATATTCCGATACCTACTTAAGAGCTTATAAGACAAATGGGTTTTATTGAAAATCATTTCACAAGAATGTCCGAAACCTATTAAACGTTTATCAAAAGCGTTTATTATTATTATTATAAAAGAAATGATAAAACAATTAATTGTAATAATAATAAAAACACTTCAAAAGGAGCGAAAACACTAATCGAAGAGAACTGTGATTCTAATCATTTGCCGCATATTTCGTGGTAACGGAATTCTTTTGCTATATCACAGCACCGGAACTGACATTCAAGTCATTGCTATCCCTATTGTGTTGGCCCGACAACCGATCTATAAGTGTCAGAGATGGGCAGTTGAGATGCAATTCCACATTTAGCTTGATAATTTTGTTTTATGATAGACCAACTTGAATTTTCACATGAATCTTTGCAAAATAAATGTAGTAAATATAATTTTTCGAGTTAGATCACTCTTTTAACTTGCTCAGCTCCAGAAAAGTAATCTTGGTGTCCATCCCTGCGCCCAATTGGACATGGAATCGGTTAAATAGTCGCAAGTCTGGCAAATATCTCATCGCATAATAAAGTAATAAACAAAATAAAATACAATTATTAGTCAATCAGTGAGTAATAGATTCCAGAATTGCAGTCAATTCTTGTTCACAACGATTGACATCAGTTCTAAACTTATCTAAACTTCCGGAGCGATAAACAAACGATTGATTTCTGGTTTTATTATTTAATTCTCTGTTTTAACTGAATTATGTCTATTAGTGTTCACACGAAAAGGCGATCCACTTCTCACTGAAACAAGTTTTGTTCAAACCTTGTTCTACTCAATCCTTTTCCACAATGGGTTATACTCTCATCAGTGTCTTAATAGTGATTCTTGTGATACATGAGCTGAAAAGTGCGAATATTGATTACGACAATCCCGTGGCCTCAACCAACTATGGCCAGATCCGCGGCAAACAATACACTCTGTCCACTACCGGCACCTCATCCAGCAGACGAGTGGTCGCCTTCATCGGAGTGCCATATGCCAGACCTCCCACTGGTTATGACAGGTTCAAGGTAGGTCATTATCAGGGGTGGCTAATAGGGGGGGGTATTCCAAAATCCCCCCCCCTAGAGCCGAAAATTTGGCAAAATCCCCCCCCCTACTGGCGGATCCAGGGACCCCCCCCCCTAGGCCGGCGCGAAGCGCCGGCCGCTATTTTTTCCCGATTTTTTTCCATTTTTTGCCGGCGCGAAGCGC
>JAQGAJ010000087.1:0-23020 GCA_034689365.1 Liebstadia similis | reverse complement strand
AATAAGATTTGAGTGATTAGTGATTCAGAAGTAATTGTGAATTCACTCAGAATAGAAGCCAAAACTCTTTTCCCGACGCTATTACTGGGAAAGCGTCGGATCCTTTAATTGTTGAAACCATTTAACATATGATTACTCTTATGGTATAGACATCAACGAGTGTGAGATCCCATCTCTGGCCGGTCTCTGTGCGGACAATGCCGAGTGTTGCAATCTGCCAGGTCATTTCGTCTGCAAATGCAAACCTGGCTTCACAGGCAATGCCACCGTTTCCTGCACAGGTAGATATGATATTATATGATGACATTATATGACGATAACTCGTTACTTGACTTTCGTTTTGTTACCTTATTTGTCAGAACTGACTCTAAACTCACTCTAAACTCACTTTAAACTGATTATAACTCATAAATACCCATGAGATGTGACATTATCTCAATTCTTTACGATCCAGATATCGATGAGTGTCTGAACCCGAGCTGTTGCGGAAGGGGAGCGATATGTGAGAACGTGCCGGGCAGTCATCACTGTCATTGTCCACTCGGCTTCGAAGGCGATCCATCGGTGGAATGTTGGGGTAAGGGATAGTCATTTGCATCGCTCTAACGATCATTAGTTAGTCTTTGAATAATTTATATGAATAACAGTCCGACCGCTCATAAGTCGGGTTTGGCTAACAATATATTAGTTTAGGATATAATCAAACAATTATATCGACTCGAATGACAGGTCTTAGAGCCCGGAGTGGTCTGGAGTGCAATGGAGTGGTCCGACCGCTATATTACTTGCGCTTAATTCGCATAATAAACTTGTTTTCTTATAAATTCATAACAACAATACGCTATCAAAACATATTTCAATATTAATATTTATTCAATGACTTAAACTATCGGAAGACCAACCGTTCCTTATCTCAGACCAGACTAAGACTTCGCTAATTATAGAGACTTTTATTTTGAACAAAACCAAAATCAGAAATCGAATTGAGTTCCGACTTTCGGATCAAGAATTCCAACAAAAATTTGAATTATTGTTGAAAACAAGTTCTTAAGGCCTATGAGAAACACAGAGATCTTCATAGAGAGTATGAATAGCGAGTAAATCATTAATATCTCGAAAACCGAAAACTAATTTATGAATATTTGATGTTAAGGTTGAGACTCAGGTCTCAGACACAGGTTTTTGCGACCGATGCCTAACTTTTATGCCATTCCTCTACTATTTGAGACTTTCAAACCATTACTTTCATCATTACTTTCGATGTTTAGAGAATTTCTTAACTCAATAAACATTTCTAAAATTAATTGAAAAATTCCTAATTTTTAAAATAAAATTAGAAAAATGATTGAAAATCTTAAACGAGAAACAAATTTACATTAATTTTATCGAATCATTAGTTAATTAATTCCAATTCGAACGCTCAGAACGTCTATATGTAGTACAACCCGACAGTCATTCCTTTCGATGCCATAGACCCGAGCAAAGAGTGTTAGCCCTAACTAAGAGTGAAAGCACATTCTCTGTCTTCTGGGTTTGTAAGTCTTAATGTTGTCTCCTAAGGACCTCTACTGAGGACCTCTCCTGAGGACCGGTACCATAAATCACTCGATGCCCTCAACTCTCGTAATACTTATAATAAATGACTTATAAAATATTTCACACCAGAGATCAGACATCAGTGTCTTTAAGAGAGGTCTCACTTTGAAGGGAGTGTTCGAGTGTTGGCCCAAAAACTGAGTTATGAAAGCAATCATAGCAATGATAACGAATACCAGTTCGGATCGACGGCTGTCCGCAATCAGACTTACATTCTCTCACTTTTGATTTGAATGGATAGCACTTTATAGGGATTATCATTACTTGAGATATAGTTATTACATGTTTGGCATCGGTTAAAGACTTAAAGTAGTAGTTATTATAGAGCAATGTCTTCGCCCGAGTCTTCAGTGCCGAGTCTTCACTGCATTCGATACTAAAGACTCGATAATCTAATTATTCTGAGTTTTGAATAAACGAATTCACTTTTCTCTACACTTCTCTCAGACTTCACTTAAGGTCTCTCTAATTGAAAAATATGTGAAATAACGCGAAATAGTCTCCCATAGAGTGGAGTCAATGATCGGGTTATGCGAGTAATGATTCGGCGGTCAGTGTCTGTCGCTCTCGAGACTCGAACCCAATTAACCCTTTTGTGACATAACATAAACTAATTGCCATTAAATATCTCAGATATCGATGAATGTAAAGCCAATCCATGCGGACCGGGAGGGTTGTGCACAAACCTGCCCGGAAGTTACGAGTGTTCGTGTCCGCCCGGATATAGAGGCAATCCGACGCCCGCCGACGGCTGTATCGATGTCGACGAATGCAGCGCCAGATCAACACCTCTTTGTGGAAATGGAGCCAATTGTGTGAACACACCCGGAGGTTACTTCTGTCAGTGCCCTACAGGTAATGACCTTTGTATTTGACATTTTAGTGGACAGACTCACAATCAGACATATCTGAACCACATTTGGTCACATCGGTCATAGTTATTGGACCGTAGATTATCTCATAATTGACCCAATCTTAACATTGAGATCAGTTTGTGTCCAATCAAAACCAATTAAATGCTAAGACTTGTCGGCCCGCGGGGGAGCTCTCAGAGAGTTAATTAGAGAATTTAATTTTAATTTTACGCAAAAATAATTGAATGAAAGATAAGGAAAATCTTGAAGAAATGATATTTTTAGATAAAATGAGATCTTCTGATAAAAACAAATTTGGTATCGAATTAGTGGAAAATCAAACTTTAATCTAAACTTGAAATGATTTAACTATTGCTAAAATATATCGAATCTTTGGATCCGCTTTTGATCTAAATTACAATTTCGTAGTATTTTTAAAACACTTAAAATTGTTATATCTGTGAACTTCACACTGATATTCACTATCGGAGGTATGAAGTCTTGTGGTATTTGCGGTCAATTCGTGTAATTTCTCGCAATTAAACCTCAAATGATTTGAGACATCGATGAAATATAGAATTAGAAATAAATAATAGTTCGGAATATCAATCATATTATGAAATGAAGTCAATTACCAAACGAAAGAGAAACATGCGATCGCTTCGATGGTCAAAAGCCTATTCCGCTTACCTGTTCTGTCCATTTACCGAATTGACTGTCCTTGTCTGAGATCACTGTCCCTCCGATCAGATCAATGAACAATTTTATCGAATGATATTAATGATTAATCCGATCAAACATTTCGTTCGGGTATTGACACACAATTTGATGGACAGGTGTTAGACTAATATCAGAGTCAGTTGGGATCGAATGGAAGCTGTAATTAATCATTAGTGAAGATTGTGTTGAATACCTCGGCGAAGGTCACTATCACTTCAAATCTAAATGTAATGAAAAGTTTGAATAAATGTGAGAACAGATGTGAAACCGTTTTAACGACTGTTTTATTGATTTTGAGAATTGATTTTTCATTGATTTGATCGCTAATTAATGAATGAGTGATCGCTCGGTTTGGCTCTGTTTGGGAACCGTTTCTAACCCTTTCTCTGTTAAACAGGATATACCGGTAATCCGAAAGTCAGTTGTGTGGGTAAGTTTGATCGACTGCACTCATGCCTGGCATCGATCCTAATCTAATTGTCTTCGACATAGATGTCGACGAATGTCCGCATTCATGCGGTGCTAATACTCTATGTCATAATACTCTTGGGAGCTATCGATGCGAATGTAAGTTCGGTTTCATCGGTGACCCCAACCTCTCAGCCGGTTGTGTCGGTAAGTCATCAGCCCTTCGATCCTTAATTATAACTAAACATCAAATAACTTGTCTATAGATGAAGACGAGTGTCTCAGTCCTAACGTTTGTGGACTCAATACCGAGTGCTATAACACTCTGGGCTCATATCAATGTGTATGTAGTGTTGGTTATACTGGAAATCCATCCCTCGTTTGCGCCGGTAATTAATGATCACATCTCAAGACTGAATTCAATCATATCTCTAATGCGATTACATTTTCTCAGATATTGACGAATGTTTGCAAAACCCTTGCGGACCCGGCGCTGACTGTATCAACACTGCCGGCTCTTTCCAATGCCAGTGTCCTGACAAGTATGTCGCCCGAGGAACTCCCGAATTCGGATGCGATAGAGCGGCCGTCGACGTCTCGTGTAGGTTCGATAGGGACTGCACAGGCAATGCCGGATGTGTGGACGGCTCGTGTCGATGTCGAACAGGATATCAGATCAGTGGCATTGAATGCATCGGTATTTCTCTCGAACATAATCGCGATGTTCTTCAGAATCACTAATATTTGTTTTATTTGTTTCGAATTAGATGTCGACGAATGCAAAAATAGAAATATTTGTGGAATTAATGCCAAATGTATTAACTCTGAGGGCGGGTATGAATGCGAGTGTAGGTCCGGATACGAAAAGATCGAATCGACAGCTAAGAGCAAGTGTCGCGACACAAACGAGTGTCTGTTCGGTCCGTTCCCGTGCGGGGATAACACCAAGTGTATCAACCAAGAGGGTCACTACAAATGCGTTTGTAAGGACGGATTCATTGGAAACGCGACCACTGGTTGTAAATGTGAGTCTTGTGATCACTGTTGGGATCAGTTCCACAAATGTCTAATTGTTTGTCGAATCTTTAGCGCCTTGTGATGGAGTCGATTGTGGAAAACATGCTAATTGTCAGGTGAATGGCTTAGAGGCGGCCTGTATTTGCGATCAGGGCTTCACTTTTGATCCAAACAACATAGCTCTGGGATGTGTCGGTCAGTGAACTCACGCCATAAACTCATTCACTGTTCCTCTCTTTGCGTGCGATTCAAAACTTTTTCTCATAATTATAGACATTAATGAATGCGATTCGAGTCACGGCCCGTCCGGTCTGTGCGGTCAGGGAGCTGTTTGCACAAATGTTCTTGGAAGTCACCACTGCCACTGTCAATCAGGTTAGCATTGGATCAATTGATCAAATCATTGATATTAAAACTTAGACATCATTTCACTTATCGTTTGATTTGAAATTAAGGCTTTACCGGCGATCCGTTCCGTTACTGCGAAGACATAAACGAATGCGACCGAAGGTTCGGGCCGTTCGGACAGTGCGGAGAGAACTCCATTTGCGCCAACACATTAGGCAACTACCAGTGCTCGTGTCCGCCGGGATTTACGGGAAATGCGAGGGAAAAGTGTGTCGACATTAATGAATGTTCTCAAGTGTTTGGTCCGAACGGAAAATGTGGTTTTTCAGCCGTCTGTACCAATACTATCGGCAGTTTCACGTGTCGGTGTCCACCGGGCAGTCACGGCGAGCCATTTACCCGATGTGTGATCGAGACCTTCTGTGACGCTAACACGGGTTGTGCGGGAAATGCCATTTGCAAGAACAACAAATGTGTTTGTCCGCCCCCTTTCTTCGGTGAACTCTGTAAACGTAAGTCACTTCTGATTTTACCAATTCTTCAATTCATTATTTCAATCACTACTCAGACCCTTGCGATCAGTTGTTTTGTGGCGAACACGCGAAATGTCAATTGGATGCCAATGGAAACCCTCTCTGTGCCTGTGCTGATGGCTTTGTCGGAAAGAGTAATAGCCTTCCCGGTTGTGTCGGTGAGCATCCCTTCCAGCGATCAATCGACAACCAATTGATTTCAATTTTTCATTCAAGATCTGGACGAATGTGCGACAAACCCGTGCGGTCACAACGCTGTCTGTCGTAATACTCCCGGTTCTTATGAATGTATTTGTCCGCATAATTTCAGAGGAGATCCATATTCTGAGTGTTCGATCGAAGGTAACCCTATATAAGCCATTACACCAAATGCTAACCATTTAGTCTCTTCAGGTAAGGAACAGATCATTTGTTCAGACAACCAGTCCTGTGATCTCAACGAAGAGTGCATTAACACAACTCTTGGCCGACAATGTGTTTGCAGAAGAGGTTACATCAGAGACGCAGTCGGAGAGCAGTGCAGAGGTATTCACAAAACCATTAATAATTGATTTTTGACGCAAGAATTTCTTTGATAAATGGTTCGGCTCTTCAGATGTCAATGAATGTACTGAACTATCGAAATCCCCTTGTGGTCTAAATGCCTTCTGCACTAACCTCGACGGAGGATTTCTGTGTCACTGTCCCAGTGGTTATACCGGTAACTCGTATTCAGTCTGCTATCCGGACGGTAAGAACCTTTCGATATCGAAACAAATGATTTGATTCCCAATTCGATGATTGCAGTTATGAAATGCGATAAAGACAAGGAATGTCCCGGAAATACGGTTTGCATCGATGACCTCTACGATGGTCGCCATTGCGGGTGTCGAACACCTTTCGTCAGAGAAGGAGATTATTGCATATGTAATACCAATCAGAACTTTGTTGAGACAATCATTCATTTGGTTTCTTCTATTATTCAGTGATGTCTCGCAACTGTTCCGCAGCGAACACCTGTCCTCAAAACCAAGAGTGCGTTTTTACCGGTTCTGGTTATGGATATTGTATTTGTCCGAAAGGTTTCACTTTGGAAGCGAATGGTTTTTGCCGAGACATTGATGAATGTCATGAAATGAGCGAATTCGATGTTTGCGGCTCTAATGCCGAATGCATTAACATTCCGGGCTCTTTCGAATGTATCTGTTCTGCCGGTTATTCGGGTATTGGAAGAGAAGGCTGTACTCGAATATGTAATACTTGTGATGATATCAATTCGAATATAACTTACGATCAAATTTAATTGTTTAGACCAATCGTGTGAAAAAGACGGTCAGTGTCCCAACAATCAGAAGTGTTCCCGAAAATGGTGTGAATGTGTTCCGCCTTTCATTCTGGACGGCCAGACCTGCAAACGTGAGTACCAGTGGTCGACATATGTTGCAAAAACTTACCGATCGGTTCTTTACCATCAGATCCATGCGATTGGCATCAATGTGGTCAGAACGCTGAGTGCTCTTTAGGGCCGACGGGTCCTCAATGCAAATGCAAACCGGGATGTACTGGAAATGCCAACACCGGATGTCATGGTTAGTGACTGAAAGCTTTTGTTTCCAATTGATTACTAAACTCTTGATTTACTGAAGACATCAACGAATGTACTTCATTACTGCCGATCGATCCGAACGGTCCGTGCGCTGTGTCAGCCATTTGTGTAAACGTATTGGGAAGTTATAAATGCGAGTGCGCTCACGGGGCTGATGGCGATCCCTACACGACGGGTTGCTTTGGTCCGGCCAAATGCGAGTCCAATCAGCACTGCCCCGACGATACTATCTGCGACAGACAGGCCGGGGTCTGCATCGACGCCTGTCATTCGGCTATTTGTGGCCCGAACACAGACTGTTTGTCTGTAAGACATGAGCCTCGGTGTCAATGCAAGCCTGGCTTCTCTGGCAATCCGAATGATCTGATCCAAGGCTGTATCACTCCGTGCACTAACGTCTGGTGTGGAATCAATGCCCAGTGTATTGTCAACTCTGAGAATATAGGCGTTTGTCAGTGTATGAATGGATTCAGTGGTAATCCGTGGGCCGGCGGGGGATGTGTTCCCGAGACTGCCTGTTCGATCTCAAAGCCTTGCACTTCAGGCCAGGAGTGCGTCGATGGAAAGTGTTTGGAGAGCTGTAGTGACAGTAAATGCGGGGTCGGAGCCAAGTGTGACGTCCACACCAATCAATGCAAATGTCTGCCATTCTTCGTCGGTAATCCCGACATCCTCTGCGCACCTCCACTGCCAACACCTCCCGCGTGTAACCCTGGATGTGGTCTCAACTCTCACTGCACTTATTCAACACCAAACAAGTGTGTCTGCAATTCAGGATATAGTGGTAACCCATATAAGGCCTGCACATCAGTTCCCCGCTGTGACAATATTGTCTGCGGTCAAAGCGCTTCATGTCTTGAAGGGGCCACAAGTGTCGAATGTATTTGTCCGACTGGTCTTCACGGGAATCCATTCCTCGGATGCGAAGATGTCAATGAATGTCTTCAGGGCAACCCATGCGGAACCGGTGCCAACTGTATTAATGTGATCGGAAGCTTTCAATGTGTCTGTCCGTCCGGATTCATTGGGAATCCACTCTATGCCTGTCAACCGCCCCGCGAGGCCGGTATTGAAGACCAAATGGGTGGTATCGGAACTTCTTGTTCAACGACATTCAACTGCCCGACGGGTGCCGTTTGTTTCCGAGGGATTTGTGCGCAACCAAACTCATGCAAACACGACTCCCAGTGTGAGACCAACAACGCCTGTAATTACGTTAACAAAGAGATTGGTTACCAATGCGTCGATCCGTGCGATACAACTCAGTGCGGACCGAATGCCTTCTGTGTCAGTACAGAACACAAACCTTCCTGTTATTGCAAAGACGAACACTCAGGAGATCCACACGACCTCGAAAAAGGATGTTCTTCGAGATCACCCGTTTCTGAGATTGTTAGCTGTCGTGCGGACGATGACTGCGTCGATGGACTGGTCTGTCGTCAATCAGTTGGCAGCGAAAAGAAGTGCACAGATGTGTGCGAAGGTATTCAGTGCGGACCCAATGCTATCTGTCAGTCAATGGCCAGAAGACCCGAATGCAATTGTCACGATAATTATGAAGGAAATCCTTACGATCTCAACAAAGGCTGTAATCCTCCCATTTGTCGCGAAGACGGGGACTGTAATCAGGACGAGACGTGTGTTCTTCTACCGCAAGGCTTCAGAGATTGTCAGAGCGTTTGCACTGATTTCCAGTGCGGCATAAATACAGTCTGTCGGGGGACCGGACACACACCCTATTGCGAGTGCAGACCAAACTTCATCGGCGATGCATATGATAGCAAATTCGGATGTCAACCCCTTCAGGTCACCTGTTCTGATGACTCCGGATGTCCAGACAGTCAGGCCTGTCGTCGAATGCAAAACGGACTGAAGAACTGTACAGATATTTGTCTTAATGTCAGATGTGGTCTAAACGCTCATTGCGTCGGAAGAGGACATCAGGCGGTCTGTGAATGTTTGCCCGGATTTATAGGCGATGCCATCAGAAGCTGTCAGAAACCACCGCAACATCTGTGCGATAGAGACGACCAGTGCTCGCACGACAAGAAGTGTATCCTCACTAATGAAAACATCAGGGATTGCGTCGACATATGCTCGGGTGAGGTCTGTCCCGAAGGCGCGCATTGTATCGGTCGTAACCATAGACCTCAGTGCGAGTGTCTTCAGGGTTACACACGAATCGCTGGAGACCTGACCGGCGGATGTGCGCCAAACCTCTGCCAATCTGATCGCGAATGTAGAGAAGACCAGATCTGTTCAACAACAAGGAAAGGAATCTTGGATTGTATAGACTTATGTCAAACCTTGCGATGCGGACCTAATGCCCAGTGCATAGCAATCGATCACTCGGCTCGTTGTCAGTGCAAACTTGGTTTTGATGGAAGTCCCGAAGACCTCGAACGTGGCTGTTCTCCCAAAGATAAATGCACTTCCAATACAGACTGTAAGACCATAGAAGTCTGTCAACTCAACCAAAATGGTATCAAAGACTGTGTGGACGGGTGTAGTACTAACCTGTGCGGACCGAACACACTCTGTACTACTAATAACCAGTTCGTTTCGTGTACCTGCAAAGAAGGCTATACCGGAAGACCAGGCGATGGAACAGTTGGTTGTTATAAAATACCCCACGAATGTGACAGCGATAGCACCTGTCCTTCAAATGCCATTTGTGTCCGCGGGAACGACAACATAAATCTATGCAAAGACCCGTGCGAGCACTTCCTCTGTGGTGAGAACGCGGTCTGTGCGTCGGCCAATCATAGGGCTCAATGTGCTTGCCGTCAGGGTTTTGTTGGCGATCCATATCATAAATGTCATGATCCCGATGAATGTAAATCAGATGAAGACTGTCCCACCGAAAGCGTGTGTCAAACCGATACCGCCAAAACTCGAAAGTGCGCCAACGCTTGTCTGTATGTCCGATGTGGCAAAAACGCCTTATGTCGGGCCAGTTATCACAAAACTCAATGTTTCTGTGCCTCTGGTTTTGATGGCGATGCCTATGATCTTAGCCATGGATGTCAACCCATTAGACTCAATGTATGCGAAAATGATGCCGAATGCCGACCATCTCATGCTTGTAGACAAACAACTTCGGGAATCCTCGATTGTGTCGATGCCTGCGATGCCGTCACTTGTGGTCCGAATGCCATTTGCAAAGCCGTCGGTCATAGACCACAATGTGTTTGTCAGTCGGGATATGTTGGCGAACCTCATAATGTCCTCAATGGCTGTCGAAAGAAGGAAACCAATGAATGTGAGTTCGACTTTGATTGTCGCGAACCAACAGACGTATGCAAACCGATGAATGACGGCCTTAAGAAGTGCTTCAATGCCTGTCAGTTCACAAACTGTGGCACTGGTTCTCATTGTGTGGCCTCAAATCACACGGCTTTCTGTGAATGTATCGGTGGTTTCGTTAGAGACAGTTTGGCCTCTGTTTGCAAACCAAAGTCGAACGAATGCAATCAAGACTCTCACTGTCCATCTTTCGAG
The DNA here is from genome assembly GCA_034689365.1 of Liebstadia similis. Classification (NCBI taxonomy): domain Eukaryota; kingdom Metazoa; phylum Arthropoda; class Arachnida; order Sarcoptiformes; family Liebstadiidae; genus Liebstadia; species Liebstadia similis. The sequence goes on along the minus strand of JAQGAJ010000087.1, from coordinate 12,458 downwards.
ACCTGCAGATCAGATAACATCGGAATCCTGAAGTGCGCCGAAGCCTGTATTGACTTCACGTGTACTCCGAACTCGAAATGCGTTTCCCTTCAACATAAGGGTCAGTGTAAATGTGAGCCGGGCTTCACAGGAGATCCTCAGAGCAGAACCGGTTGTCTCCCGATTCCTATTCATGGCTGTAATGCTGACATCGACTGCACTAACCCTAACGATGTCTGTCTTCCCGACACCAATGGTATTCGCAAATGTAGTGATGGCTGTACTCACTTCGAGTGCGGCAAAAATGCCGTTTGTATTATGATTAACAGACAGGCGGAGTGTCGGTGTCCTCAGACTGGACTCTATGTCGGCAATCCTTATGATCAAAGCAAGGGATGCCGTCGAGTCGAGTGCATCACTGATAGGGATTGTCCCGAAAGCAAGGCCTGTTCCAATCAGAACTACTGTTTCGATCCGTGTATCAACGGTTGTGGAAATAATGCCGTTTGTGTAGCTCAAGAACATAGCGCCAACTGTCGATGTCTTTCTGGTTATGCGGGAGATCCGTACGGCTCGGGATGTATTGCAATCCAAATGTGCGAATCCAATCCATGCCATCCATTAGCGCAATGCACTGATTCTCACGGCTCCTACACCTGTAAGTGTCCGCCCGATCACATCGGAGATCCATATGAGAAAGGCATCCGTGGCTGCAAACATCCCAACTCATGTCCAAATGGTAACCGAGACTGTCCGCCATATACTGCCTGTGTTCCCGACCCGAGCGGGACCTACCTCTGTAAGAATGCCTGCGAACGTCTTCAATGCGGTCCGAATGCTATCTGTATTACTCGTAACCACGAGGCTAAATGTGTCTGCGCCGACAATTTCCGAGGAGAGGCTGACTCTTTGGGTGGATGTACCCGAATATCCCGATTATGCTCTTCGAACCCCGATTGCGGTGACAGTCAGGCCTGTGTTGATGGTCAGTGTCGGTTCGTTTGTACTTTGGACACAGAATGTGCGTCTGGAGAGAGATGTGTGGATAACTTCTGCGTCAAGGCCTGCATAGTTCACGACAGTTGTCCGCCGAACGAGGCCTGTGTCTCAAAGGGCTACTGTAATATCGGGTGTCGGGACAACTTCGAGTGTGACCCGAGTCAGGCCTGTATTCAGAATCGATGTCAAAACCCGTGCGAAATCAAAAGCATTTGCGGTCCGAATGCCATCTGTTCGGTAATCAACCATAACCTGACCTGTAGTTGTGGTCTGGGCTTTGAGGGCTCGCCCACACCTATCATGGGATGTAAAAGAAAGTACTTCGACTGCATCGACAGTTCCCACTGTCCAACCGGACACGTTTGCCAAGGACTCAAATGTCGGGCGCCATGTGTTGAATGCGTTGAGGGAGAGAAGTGTATCGACAATACATGCGCTCAGACCTGTTCCAGTGATAGCAATTGTCCGGTGGGAGAGGTCTGTAGCGGACACATATGTATTTCCGGATGTCGTTCCGACGGCGACTGTACTATCAATCAGATCTGTGCTAACACTCAATGCTTATGCGTTCCCGGATTCGAATACAAGACAGGACTCGGATGTGTTGACATCAACGAGTGTCTGACCTCTCCATGTCATGAGACCGGTATCTGTGAGAACATTCCCGGAAGTTATCGATGTATGTGTTCCGAAGGCGAGATCGGCGATGGTTTCACTGGCTGTCAAGACCCGGGCGAATGTCCGCGCGGTGACTCTGACTGTCCGAAGAACGCCGCGTGCAGAAGTGATTTCAATGGTGTGTCCAAATGTGTCAATCCCTGTGATATCAACCCCTGTGGACCCCACGCCCTCTGCAATGTTGTCAACCATCAGGTCCAATGCAAGTGTCCAGAGATCGGATTCTTTACCGGCGATCCATACAATCGACAGAATGGCTGCCAAAAGGTTGACTGTCTTCACGACGCCGACTGTCCTTATGATAGACAATGTGTGAACTTCTTGTGCGAGAATGCCTGCGATAGTGTTGACTGCGGTCCTCACGGAACGTGTGTCATACGGGACAGACAGGCGGCCTGTCGTTGCGAACAGGGATTCGAGAATAACGGAAGATTGATATGCGTTGATGTGGACGAGTGCCGACTCCATCCGTGTCACAATACGGCCATTTGCGACAACATTCCCGGAAGTTTCAGCTGTAAGTGTCCTAACAATCTGGTGGGCAATGCGTATACTCAGCCGGGCTGTCACGAGCCCGACGTCTGCTACAACGGTGACTCCGATTGTCCCGATTCGGCCACTTGTATTCTGGTCGCCGGCACACCAAAGTGCAGGGATCGGTGCAATGACCCAACGGTTTGCGGAGTGAACGCCAGTTGTGTGTCAGTCCATCACAAGCCTCGCTGTTCGTGTCCACAGAACTTCTTAGGCGATCCATTAGTCCGATGTGAAAGAGTGGAATGTATCACAAGTTTAGACTGTCATCGAGAAAGTGATGTCTGTTTTGAGAACAAATGCATTGATGTCTGTCAGACGTCCACCGCGTGCGGCGATAACGCGGTTTGCGTTCCGCAGATTCATTCGTATACCTGTAAATGCAGAGAAGGCTATTTCGGGGATCCGATCGCTGGATGTCGTAAACGTCTTCCGTGCGATAGGGATGACAACTGTCCGACATCTGAATTCTGTTATGTCGACCATTACTGTCGTAGTTCTTGCGGTTCTCATCGGGACTGTAATCAAAACGAGCGCTGCGAGAATGGTAAATGTGTTCAGGTCTGTAAGACCAACACTGACTGCGCCGAAGACTATCAATGCGTTGGCTGGAAATGTATCTCAAGAATCGAAAGTAAATGTCAATCAGATTCCGAATGTGATGACCATTTGGGCTGTCGGGCGGACCAGAGAGGACTCAACGATTGCGTCGATCTCTGCGAAAGCATTCTTTGCGGCCGTAACGCCGTCTGCAAAGTCCGCGACCACTCACCAGTTTGCGAATGTCTGCCCGGATTCACCGGAAACCCGACGGATGACAAATATGGCTGTAAAGCCATCGAATGTATTGACAGTCAGGACTGTAAAGACAATCAGCTCTGTTCGAAGTATATGTGTACCGATCCCTGCCGTCAGCCCCACATATGTGGCGATAACGCTGTTTGTAGTCCCGAACAACACTCCGCCGTCTGTCGATGTCAAGATGGCTTCGAAGGGGACCCTCTGGTCGGATGTATTGCAATCAATTACTGCGCTAAAGCCGTTTGTCATCGCTCAGCCATTTGTAAGAATAAAATCGGTGGATATGATTGTCTCTGCCCTTCGGAAAAGAGTATCGGTTCCCCATATGGAGAGCCCGGATGTCGCGGACCTAATGAGTGTCCAAACGGCAACTCTGACTGTCCTCTCAATTCCATTTGCGAACCCGACATAACTGGAAATCTCTTGTGTCAGAACCCTTGCGAACGGCCACAAACATGCGGTCCAAACGCCTTATGTCGAGTCGACAACAGGCAGAGTGTCTGCACATGTCCTGAAGGTTTCGGTGGCGATCCTAATGATTACAGAAGAGGATGCGTTCGGATACCAACTGTTTGCGGAACAGACAGAGAATGTCTATTTGGTATGATCTGTGACTCTGGTCGGTGTCGTCCGCCCTGTCATTCGGAAAAAGACTGTGCGATCAAAGAAATTTGTTCCGACAAACGCTGTCTTTTGGGATGTTCTACTGATGAAGAGTGTCTAACTGGAGAGATATGTTCGAACAGAAGATGTCAGATCGGGTGCCGTACAGACAATGACTGTTCATATAAAGAGGTGTGTCTTTTGAACAGTTGTAAAAACCTTTGCGATACTCCGATGGCCTGCGGAGCGAACGCCATGTGTAATATGATAGCTCATCAACCGGTCTGCACGTGTCCGACCGGCTTCACCGGTAACGCAAAGTTGACCTGCAATCGAGTCACGCGAATGTGTCTGTCCAACAATGACTGTCCACACAACCACTTCTGTTCAGAGGGCAGATGTCGTCCCGAATGTGGTTCAGACAAAGACTGCGTTTTGGGAGAGAAGTGTTTCTCTGGTTTTTGCGCACTTCTGTGCAGAAACGACAACGAATGCCAACACAACGAGATCTGTAATCAGAACCGATGCCAAACTGGTTGTCGGTCTAACAGTCAATGCGGGGATCACTTAATATGTACAAGAAACCAATGTATGGATCCGTGCGAAGGCAGTGCCGCGTGCGGTCCAAATGCTCTCTGCAATGTAGTCAATCACCGAATCAGCTGTAGTTGTCCACAGAATTTTGTCGGCCGACCCACGGCTAATGTCGGATGTATGCGGGAATCGATCGCCTGTACCTCAAACATAGATTGTCACTCTTCTGGCCATTTCTGCGCAAACAGCAGATGTCGTCCCACGTGTAGCGCCAACAAAGACTGTGCCGTCGATGAGAAGTGTACGAACGGCAGATGTCATATCCATTGCACTAAAGACCGCGACTGTCCTTCCAGTGAGATCTGCTTACAGAACATCTGTAACGTCGGCTGTCGATCAGATTCGGACTGCGGCTCATCCGAGGCCTGTATCAACAACTTTTGTATGGACCCGTGCGCGAGTCCGACGGCCTGTGGAACAAATGCTATTTGTAGTGTCAGTCATCACGAGAAGATATGTTCTTGCAAAGATAATTCGATCGGAAATGCATACGTCGAGTGCGTTCGGGTCACCACTTCTTGTGGTGCTCTCGATCCGTGCGGACTCGGAAGCAGATGTGAGGGATCCGTCTGTAGAGCCGAATGTAATTCAGACAACGAATGCTTCGACAACGAGAAATGTATTGACAGACTCTGCAGTATTATCTGTACTTCCGATGAGGTCTGTCCGCAAGGCTTTGTCTGTGACGGCGGCAAATGTATGCCTGGATGTAGGTCTGACTCCGAATGTCTGACCAGCGAAACCTGTATTAACCGAAAATGTCTGAATGTCTGCGCGAGTCCTACCGCTTGTGGATCTGAAGCCATCTGTAATGGAGTCAATCATCAGCCCTTCTGCTCGTGTCCGACACGATTCACGGGTAACCCAAGGATTGCTTGTCGTCGTATGGATTGTGTGGTCGATGTCGACTGCGGTCCGGGTTCTGGAAAGATATGTCAGAGTTATAAGTGTATAACCGGCTGTCGATCTGATGGCGGATGTGCTGATGACCAGAGCTGTATAAGTCTTCAATGTACTAACCCATGTCTGTTTAGTGGCGTTTGCGGAGAGAACGCCATATGTCAGCCCAGAGGCCATCAACCGATCTGTTCGTGTTCACCACCTTTCGAGGGCAACCCAATCATCAGATGTTCGCTTCCAATCCAAGAAGCGATTTCTTGCAAAACCGATTCCGACTGTTCTATTGATAAGTTCTGTATTCACAGGCAATGCATCACTCGATTCGAGTGCAGCGCCGATAAGGACTGTGCGGTCGGACACATATGTGTGAAAGGAAAGTGTTTTTCGGGATGTCGTCGGGAAGAAGATTGTGCTCTCGATATGACCTGTTATTCACAGCAATGTCATAACCCATGCAGTTTCAGAGGTTCTTGTGGTGTGAACGCAGAGTGCGTACCATTCAATCACCGTCCCAAATGTACCTGTCCACCCAACTACACCGGTAATCCCGAAACACAATGTCTTGAACTGCCCACTTGTCGTCAAAACGAAGACTGTCCGGTCGGTTATGTCTGTCAAATAGGAAAGTGTGCCATCATTTCGGGATGTGTTTCGGACAACGAGTGTCGACCATCAGAGATATGTGAGAACAGCCGATGTCTCGACGGGTGCCGAAGCAATAGTGACTGTGACTTCACGAAGGCCTGCATTAATAAAATATGTCTCAACCCTTGTTCAGTGAAGACATGCGGAACTAATTCTGATTGTATTGCCATTAATCACGACGGCGTCTGTCGATGTCCTGAGAGCTTTACCGGCGATCCAACCATTTCATGTCAGGTTCAACAGGAAGAGTGTTATGTGGACACTGATTGCGGTGACTCTAAGATTTGTGTCACAAACCGTTGTATAATTGGCTGTCGTTCGGACATCAACTGTGCGTTCGACAAGACCTGTACTAACCGTCGGTGCAGCGATCCCTGTGCTCTTCAGACATCGTGCGGATTCAATTCCCTCTGCAAAGGTGTCAATCACAAGGCCGAGTGTTCGTGTCCGCCCAACTTTAACGGAGACCCGAAAGTTCATTGCGTAGAAAGAAAACCAACGGTTGAGTACGAATGCGAAGAAGACAGTCATTGCGGTCCCGGAAAGGTATGCGAACATCACTACTGTGTGTCGATTCAGAAGCAGTGCTATAGTGACACCGCTTGTAATCCGGGAGAGATCTGTGATGACGGCAATTGTATGACCGGATGTCGACGAGACTCGGACTGTACTTTCGATAGGGCTTGTTATCAAAGCAAATGTGTTAACCCGTGCGCCGTTCAGACCCCTTGTGGACAGAATGCCAATTGTCAACCAGTACTACATCGACCTCAATGTCGCTGTCCTTTTGGTTTTGAAGGAAATCCTTATGATTACTGCAAAGCAACGACAAAAATACCGACTCTTCAATGCACGGCCGACAAAGATTGTCATTTGGGATCTCTTTGCGAACAAAACATTTGCGTAATCGGGTGTCGGTTCGACGATAACTGCCAACAGGACAGGGCTTGCTTTCACAGACAGTGTCTCAATCCATGCGATTATCCCGATTCTTGTGGTATCAATGCTCAGTGCATAGCAGTTGGTCATCGCCCTCGATGTTCATGTCCTCCCGGTTTCACGGGTGACGCTAATATCCAATGCAATCCAGTCATTATACCTGTTTGTCTTCACGACGCCGATTGCGGAACGGGTCAGATATGTGAAAACGGAAAGTGTATCGACGCGTGTCGTACGGACGACACGTGCTCTTACACAATGGCCTGTATTAACCAGCGATGTCAAGACCCGTGCAGTGTATTCGGGGCCTGTGGTCGCAATGCCTTCTGTCAATCCGAGAATCATAGAGCGGTCTGCAGTTGTCCGCCTGAGTTCAGCGGCGACGCATTGGCCATTTGCGAGCGCGAAGACTCTCACGAACTCCTTCTTTGCTCATCTGATCGCGAATGTAGTTTCGGTTATATATGCGAATCCGCGAGTTGTGTCGAAGGTTGTCGTCACGACGATCACTGCACTCCCGACCAGACCTGCTATAACAGAATCTGTCGAAACCCATGCGAACACCCGAACGCGTGTGGAATCAATGCCGACTGTACGGCCAATGCGCACAAACCCGTCTGTTCCTGTCATTCCGGGTTCATCGGTGACCCACATGTTGAATGTCGACCACTTCAAGACATTCGAGAATGTATTAATGATATCGATTGCGGCAATCGATTGGTTTGTGATAACCATCGCTGTATTATCGGTTGTCGGGATAGTCAAGGATGTGGTCTCGAAGAGTCCTGTATTAACGGTATCTGTCAGAACCCGTGCAGTCTGTTCGGCGTCTGTGGTCGGAACGCCATTTGCAAGCCTTTCAATCATACATCGATGTGTTCGTGTCCTTCCGGTCTCAAAGGAAATCCGAATGTGGTCTGCACTGAAGCCCCGCCGCAGTGTCTGAAGGATAGCGAATGTGTTTTGGGACAGATCTGTGAAAATACTCAGTGTATATCCGGATGTCGTCTCGACAACAACTGCCACGAAGACAGAGCTTGTATTCACGGTATTTGTCAAAACCCGTGTTTTCTGCCCAATAGTTGCGGACTTAACGCCAATTGCCAGCCATTCAATCACAGACCCCGTTGTGAATGCATTCCTAACTTCAGAGGAAACCCATTCATCAAATGCGAGCCAAGTATGACATATGACAAGTGATTCATTGATACTGATTGTCATCTTTTCCAGTTCCGGACGACTACTGCGAACAGGACGCCTCCTGTGCTCTCGGGAAGATCTGTGAGAACAACAAATGTATCGGTAAGTTTGATATTAAACTTGTTCTCGGGTGGCAATTGTTTATCACTGATCTGTTCTGTCCACAGACGGCTGTCGTAATGACGCGAATTGTCGATTCGAAGAGTCCTGTATTAACCAAATATGTCAAAACCCATGCAATCTCTTCGGCGCCTGTGGTCTGAATGCCGTTTGCAAACCCCTAAACCACGACCGCATCTGTACCTGCATTCCCGACTTCACGGGAGATCCAAAAGTCCTTTGCGAGCGAATACTACCGCCACCGGAGTGCACGTCTGACCCTCAGTGTCCACTCGAACACATCTGTCAGAACCAAAGATGCGTTCGTAAGTATCGCTAATATCAATGAAAACCATTCCTCATAAGTATTATATTGTCTAACAGATGGATGTCGTTCTTCGAGTCATTGTCCATCAGACAAGGCTTGCATCAAAGGCAAATGCATGAGTCCGTGCAGTCATAGTGGCGCGTGTGGCAAAGAAGCCATTTGTTCGGCAGCCAATCACGTGGCCATCTGTAGCTGTCCGAGTGGTTTCAGAGGTGATCCCGATGTCGAATGTCGAGGTAAAACAAATATACTTTTAAATGATTCAAACCATTAAAATAATTATCCAAAATCAGAAATTCCTCCGGAGTGTCGAAACGACGATGACTGTGGTCTCGAAAGGATTTGTCTGAAGCAGAAGTGTATCGTCGGATGTCGAATGCATAACAACTGTCCCCACGACAAGGCTTGTGTCAACGGGTTCTGTCAGAGCCCGTGTAGTATTGGAGGTATGTGTGGGGTCAACACTATATGTAGGGCTGAGAAACATGAGGCCCAGTGCTCGTGTCTGCCCGGATATACCGGCGATCCATTGAGACAATGCACAAAAGTATCGGTTGAGTGCGAGGTCGACAAGGATTGTGGCAATGGTTACGTTTGCGCCAATCAAGTCTGCAAAGACATCAACGAGTGTCTCAAAGAAAGAGTTCCGTGTGGACCCGGTGCTAGCTGTACAAATCTACCAGGATGGTTCAAATGTTCGTGTCCTATGCCCCTCGTTGGTGATGCTTATGGCCCGACGGGTTGCAGATCACCGCTTCCCGTATGTAATCACGACTCTGACTGCAAACCTGACCAGAAGTGCAATCCCGTCACTCAAGAATGTTATGGTATTAACTGATTCTTATCTTTCATTCAATTGTTTAATTATCATTCCTCCAGATGTGTGTTCAAGACCTGGTGTCTGTGGAAAGGGTGCGATTTGCAAAGCCATCAATTCTAAAGCCGAATGTCTGTGTCCTCCCGGGCATAGAGGAAACCCTTATGTCGAGTGTTCTATCCGTAAGTGAAAAGTGAAGAATTTGTGAGCGACTGATCATTACATCTGAACATTTGATCTTCAGGTGATTCGTGTTCTAGTTTTGCTGACTGTCCCGGAAATCTCATGTGTTTGGGTGACTTCTGTGGTTGTCCTAAACCATTCCAACAGTTATCTTCATTCTGCATACGTAAGAGTCTTGAGCTAAGAATCAAAGAGTATATCTAATGCCATATTCACCACTTCTTCAGTGACGAGTGTCAACTGTTCCACAAACATCGCGTGTCCTCAGAACCAAGAATGTGTCCACAATGGCGGTGATTTGACTGGTTTTTGCATTTGTCCGCGAGGTTTCGTTCTTACATCCGATGGATTCTGTCGGGACATAAACGAGTGCGAACAGCAGACATTCCCGTGTGGACCCGGAGCCCAGTGTATCAATACTGCCGGCAGTTACAAGTGTTCGTGTCCTCTCAACAACTCAGGCGATCCTTATGGAGAGGGATGTTTCGGTACGTCTTAAGCACATTCGTGTTAATCAAATGTCATTTAATTATTGTTCTGTTCGATAGCCGAACAGCCCCGACAAGAATGTCTTCACGACTCTGATTGTCTTAAAGACAAGGCGTGCGTCGAATTCAAATGCATTAGTGAGTGATTGCAAATAAATTTAAGATCAACTGATTTCTAACCATTCGTATTCATAAAATAGATCCATGTCTTCAGGATTATGAATGCGGTCAAAACGCCTTCTGTGCGGTCGTTAACCACCGGAAAGAATGCAAATGCAAACCTCTTTATTACGGGAATCCTTATGAGATATGTCGCAAACCTGTTGAGTGTGTCTCAGATGTCAACTGTCCCGGAAATCTTCTCTGTCAGTCCGATAACAAGTGCGGGTGTCCGCCCGGATTCGACCGCCAACTCGACTACTGCTCGAGTATGACTCGTATATTGTTTACCATTACTGATAATCAATTGTCTTCTTGTGATTCCAGAGAAGAGCCAGACCTGTGCGACAACCAATCCGTGCCAATCTAACCAAGAATGCATATTTACCGGAACTTCTTCGGGTACAAAGAGCCCAACTGGTGTCGGCTTCTGTGTCTGTCCCCGTGGTTTCCGTCTCACACCCGACGGTCTTTGCGAAGGTATTGTATTGAATATGTGATGGAATCGATTGATTTCTGACCCAAACCTTAATTAGATGTCAACGAATGCATAGAAGAACCGCGAATCGTGTGCTCGAAGAACGCCACGTGTATTAACCTCTTGGGCTCGTACGAGTGCAAGTGTTTGGACCAATACGAAGGCGATCCTTATCGGGAAGGCTGTCGACTCGTTCCGCCGCCTTTCAGAGGTTGTCGCGCAGATTCAGACTGTTCTCTGACCAAGAAATGTGACTTCAATTCTGGAGAGTGTTATGGTTAGTATATAGAGTTGAGGAATATGACCATTACTAACACATCCAAATCAATCTATTTCAGATCCGTGTGCAGTTCGGGGACCATTGGAGTATAAATGTGGTCAGAATGCGATCTGTAGGACAGAGAACCATCAGTCTGACTGCTATTGTCCGCCCGGACACGAAGGAAATCCATTCAAATTGTGTTTCAAGAAAATCGTTTGTGGAATCGATTATCACTGTCCCGGAAATCTCATTTGTCTGGACAGCAATACCTGTGGATGTCCTCAAAACTTCTTCCGAGAAAACGATTACTGTTTCATCAAATCAGAGAACTGCACGACAACCAATCCCTGTCCACTCAATGAAGAATGCGTATACACGGGAAGTGCTAGTGGTTTCTGCGTTTGTCCTCACGGCTATGAACTACACCCGAGCGGCGAATGTATTGATCTGAATGAATGTCTTCACGTGACCTGTGGTTCCGGTGCCATCTGTAATAACAAACCAGGTGGATATGAATGCAGTTGTCCCGTCGATACTATCGGAGATCCATATGTCAAAGGATGCAAAGAGATTGACGGTTGTCGGGCCGTTGAAGACTGCGCTAATGACCGCGAGTGCGACATCGGTAGCAAACAATGCATCAGTAAGTCTAACCATTCTATTGGATCATTACTTATTCACTTAAATGGATCACTTGATTAGGTCCTTGTTATATATGTGGACCACATTCTGAGTGCACGTCCCGCGACCACAAAGCCATCTGCACGTGTCCTAAGGGAAGAATCGGAGACGCATATGACAAGAACGTGGGCTGTTATGTAGAACCAGAGATCGAACCGCGAACAATACCCCCGCCCTCAGAGATTTTGGGTAAGTCTTGACACAAATCGAACAAAGAAGTCATGATTTCTAATCAATTATCTCTTCAGTCATGTGTTTGGCGGACGGCGTTCAAGTGTCCGTTCAATTGGACCGATTCGATGGTATCATATATGTGAAAGGACACAGTCAAGATCCGCAATGCCGAAGATTGGTCACCAGTGGTGAAGGAGATTCTGTTGACTTCAAAGTGTTGTTCGGTCACTGCGGTCTGATCCATGTCGATGGCGAGGCTTCGTTTGTACTGATCATTCAGAAACATCCAAAACTGGTGACATTCAGAGCGAGAGCCTATCACATCAAATGTGTTTACAATACCGGAGAGAAGACAATAACCCTTGGATTCAATGTCAGTATGATTACAACTTCGGGCACAATCGCCAACACCGGTCCGCCGCCCACTTGTATTATGTCCATCTGTACTCTCGAAGGCCGAGAAATCAATAGCGCGGAGATCGGCGATGACCTGCTCTTGAAAGTAGACGTACAGCCGGACTTCATATACGGCGGGTTTGCCCGAAGCTGTGTGGCCAAGACTATGGAAGATGACGGGGAATTCCAATACGAGGTGACGGACGCCAACGGTTGCGCAACTGATCCAAGTATTTTCGGAAACTGGGAATACGATCCGCACCGGAAGTCACTTATGGCCCGATTCAATGCGTTTAAGTTCCCGTCGAGTAATAACTTAAGATTTCAATGCAATATAAGAGTCTGTTTCGGGTCGTGTCCTCCCGTCAACTGCGAAGGGGTTGACGCTTACGGAAGACGTAGAAGACGTCAGATCAATGAGGAAGACCTGGTTCTGACCGACGCCTTTAAAGAGGGCGCACTCAGGGAAGAGATTATGGTTCAGTCAAATGCTATCTTGACTTTCGAGAAACGGGATCCGC
>JAQGAJ010000086.1:0-23030 GCA_034689365.1 Liebstadia similis | reverse complement strand
CCCCTTGAGCTCAAAGAGAGCGCTATTTGTCTCTCAGTTTGTGTTCAAACGTCTGTTTGTTTACAAACATTTCACACAAAAGTCATTCACTTTTCAAATGGCAATCAATTTATGCGCCGAAGAGTTGGCCACAAATGGCTTAATATCTATTGAATGCTCGCAAATATCTTCGGACAGACATTCGGTGACAAACCTATACTCAACTGATCCCGAATTGAGTCGATTAGGATTCAGGTATCAAATCATGTCTTCACTCGAGTAAAGGGAACTGACTATCACTTTGACTCTAATCCAAGAACCGAATCATTCATTCGACCGCCGATTGAACTGATCTTCCGATCGAAATTCGAATTCGACTTAAGCCGACTTGAAATGGGTCTCAGACTCGGAGATAATAAGACCGACTCTTTTGAAGTCGTTTCGGACACCGATTGGCAAACAAACCAAACGATTACAAAACAATTCAATCTTCACTCAAATGACTCGATTTGTATCACAAATGTCTGCTTTCGACCAAATGGGACACTCGGGTCGACACCGATAAACATTGAGAACCATTCCTCCCCTTCTCTTGTGGTCAAGTGCTTTAAAAATTGTTTTAAAATAAACTCAATTAAAGTAAAAATATTCAAAACAAGCAATTCTTCGATTCCTTGTCTCAGGTATTGACTGAAATGAATGTCAAATCGAAATATAATTTCATTATCTCTTATCTCTAGTTATCTCAAGATCTTTGGTCAACCGAACCGAAAGACCAGTAAACAAGTTTTGGACACAATTTGTGATATTTATTCCAAGAAAACTACGAAAATCGTCGGAAAAAGTTTCAATTTTTACAATTCCGGAGAGCCTTCGAGTGAACTTAATTTTAGTGATAATCGGGTTAAACGAAAAAGTGATTCAAACGATACTCTTGTAGACAACCAGTTGTCGATTCCCGAAGATTTCATAGATTTGATCACTAATGAGGTTATGATTGATCCGATTCTCTTGCCTTCGGGTCATTCTGTGGACAAAACAACTTTAGATAAGTATTTGATGGAAGAGTCCAAATGGTGTCGACCGCCGTCAGACCCGTTCACGCAATTGGTCTTCACATCAGAACGACAGCCAAAACCTAATTATATTCTTCGTCAACGAATCGATACATTTCTGAGTCAAACCTGTAGTCAATCTATAGACGAAAGACTCGAAACATCAAAGAAACGACGAATAGTTGGTTCGGGTTTTGTGAATCCCGAAAATCTTCTGTCGAGCAGACTCTTGTCATCGAATAGTGTGACAGAAAAAGATATTAAACCCATTGAAAGCAATTTCGTGACCAAAACTAATCAAATATGTGTTGAATGCCGTCGAAGCCATCAAATCAATGATTACTCAATTCTATATAAACTAATTTGCAATCATATTATTTGCAGACAAAAACTGACTGAAAAACTCGACAAAAATTTAAAATCCATTTCATGTAATGAATGCAAACGCGAAACACCGAGTGATCGGATAATTAAATTGAATCGCATTTGAAAACCGATACAACTCTTGTAAACTGATATCAATTATAAAGAATTTTTAATAATTTATTTTCAATTAATAAATGCATAAAATTTTTAATTTGAAATCAAAGCAATCAAAAGAACGGCAAACAAACTGATCCATCAATTCAGGTGAGAATCTTATCACTGATTCGAAGCGAAAACTCTTCAAATCAACAGATGTTTGACAACATTTGACAATTGAAGTCAAGTCTCAATCTGTGCTAATCTTGCGATCAATTCCATTGAGATTTGACCACAATTTCAATTGATTTAAACCTTTCTTCTTCTTCTTCTGGGAACAGGTCTTAAAATTGGGTCATTCAGTGATATAGTTGTGGTTCGGATCCAATCAGAGCTCGTCTTTCTGTGCCTTAAGACTAAGTCTCCGCCCATTTATTACTCATTTATTTTGATCGCCATTTGTTACCATTTGTTGGCATCTCTTGTCTTCAGTTGTCTTCGAGAGTGATCATCGATGGACCCACTGCTGCGGTGATGGCCGCCAACGAGTTGTCTCTTCTGAACGACCCAAACATCACATATTCATTGACCGGAAGTGAGACAATCCGTCGTCACTACCAGTCATTGATCCGCAAATATGAAGCCCTCAAAGAAGAAAACGATTCGCTTCGGAAGCGATGCTCCGATTTGGTCGGATCGCACTCCGACTACGCCTCGAAGATGGAGTTGGCTCAGGAGGAAAGCTTCCGACACAGGAAGAGCTTCGAAGAGTGTATCCAACAGAGGAATTCGGCCATACATGAGATGAATGGCCTGAAACAGCAGTGCACGGCCGCCATCAGACAGTGGGACCAAGCGCTCAGAGAAAACAAAGAACTGAAGGATGAGTTGGCAAAAGTGAAGCAACACCGCGACGAAGCCATGAAAGAGATCAATCAGGCAATGGCTGTCCGCATCAAAGCCACCAAAGACATGGCACGACTCACCGAAGAGAGAAACGATGCTCTTCACGAGTATCACCTCATTATGTCTGAAAGAGATTCCGTCCACAAAGAAATCGAAAAACTACAGGAAGAACAACAAGTTCTGCAGAAGAGGAACAAACAATTGGAGAGCGAAAAGAAAGTGTTGGCCGAAGAAACTGAAAGTCTTAAAAGAGAGATATCGTCCGCTCTGTTCGATAGGGATCGGGTGCTGAAGGTCTGCAACGACTTGAGAGAGAAATATGGCGATTACACGACCGGTATTAACGAAGAGGCCACGAGTCCGACGTCCCCGCAGTTCCGCTCCGGACATAACTTTTGGGGCTCGTCTTCATCGGGAGTCTCGAGTTCATGGGCTCACATGATGTCAAAGAGTTCAAACATGGTATTGTCAGCGGCCTCGAGCAACAGTTCGGTCTCTACCTTTGGTCATCCACACAATAAGCTGAGCAGTAATACCCGTCTGGACAACATAGATCAGGCCAATACCGAGATCGAAACCCTGCGCAAACAGTTGGAACGCCTTCAGACCGATTTGGCTGAAGCCCAACAAGAGGTGGAAGTGTGCAAAAGGCGTCGGGACTGGGCTTTCAGTGAGAGGGATAAAATTGTCCTTGAAAGGGAAAGCATTAGGTCTGTTATCGAGCTCGAGCTCCACTTCTCTCTCAATCTATTGCTTATATCATATCTATATTTTTCAGAACCCTTTGCGATAAACTTCGTCGCGAACGCGATCGCGCAGTCAGTGACTTAGCCGAAGCCCTCCGAGAGTCCGATGATATCAAACGCCAGAAGAATGAGACAACAAAAGAACTCAAAGAAATTAAGGAAAAGATTGAAGGCATGAAAGGTGACCGCGACTCAAAAGTCAAGGCACAGTCACAGAACTCCCAGTTGGGGACCAATAATAGCAGTCGGGATTCGGCCATCGAAGCAGACCTTCAGGAGTATGAGATCGAAACGAAAGATATCTCACTTAAAAGGGATCATAAGTCCAACGAATGGGGTTTCAAATTGAGTTCAGATGACAAGAATCTGTTCGTCGATAATGTAATCAAAGACAGCGCCGCCGACGGAAAGCTCAAAGTAAATGACATACTTCTCAAAGTCAATGACAATCCTCTCAATAATGATCCAAAAGTTGCCTACGATTTGCTTAAGAAGAATGATCTGCAGATTATATTAACCGTTCAGAGGAAAAGAGTGACTCGTTTTGTGCAAACTATTAATATAAATGTGGATAAAGGACAAGAACATGGTTTGGTCTTAGAGGCCGGTTATTACGTGAGTCGTATTAACACCGGTTCTGTAGCCGCGAAAGAGGGCACTATAGCCGTCGGCGATCGGGTGCTATCGGTCAACGACAAGGCCATCGATGAGCTTCCGGCCTATGATGTGATGAAGTTATTGGATTCAACGCATAATATCGTTTTGCAAATAATCAAAAACAGTACAAATGTTTGTTCCCAATCGCACAGCAACTCTTCAATTGTCAACTCTTCCAAACCCAGTGGAGACACAAATGACTCAAAGAGTGCTAACTTAAGAGAACGGCAGCGAAAAATGGTTTCGTGTTGTTCTCAAACCGACAACTTCTTGGCTCAGCCAACAACGAGACCGCCCGTGCCTTCCGGTTATCAAACGCTCTCACGAACTACTGGTGAACGAAATTCAGGGGTTATTGGTTCCACTAATAAGTCTTTGGTCTCGTCTTTGTCTAACTCGTCGACGTCTTCCACTCCCGGGCGCGAAGCTCTGGCACTGCCGGCGCCAACACTTTTGGACAAAGCGTATAATAAACTCATCGGTGATCGCAAATTCTTCGGCGATAGAAAAAATTCAAAATCAAAACAAGGCTTTTGTGAAGACGAGACCAAAACTTTGGCCGAATTGGACAAAGTATTGGATAAGTATAGCAACGGAAAGACTAGTGATAAACATTCGAAGTATAATAAGTCGGGTAAGAGCTCAAAGAAAGAGAAGAACGGCGGCACTTGGCCTAAATATACTGGTCACCCACCCGTGCCTTCTTTACAAAACTATACGAACGTAAACGCCGTCACGACTTTGCATCCAATCAAACGAAAAGAACGCAAATCTTTGGGTATTTTCACCAATACTTTCATTAAGTTTGACAAAAGTGACAAAACTTACGCTTCGGTGCAGACATCAACACCGAAACCAGACTCAGAACAGTCTTCCAATAATATCAGTATTAAAGACGAACGAATGACTCCCTCGAGTTTCCTGACCTTCGAACCGGCCTCAGAGGCAGCTCTAATAGACTACGAACGCAACTCAAAGCGAAACTCTGTTCTTTCCGGCCGTCCATCGACTCTGAGTTCTAATAACAACTCAGAAGCTATCTATTCATCGGCGCAACCGTTCAGTGGCAGCAAAACAGATACTCTAGACTTCAAAGTTTACCGTCCGATCAAAACTATCGCAAACTCGCCGCTCGACTACTCTGTTGTGTCCGCTCAGTCAAAGGATAAGAACGTTTTGGACTACTATAAGCACAGAACTAATTCGAAACAAATGAGACCCCACTCTGTGCACGACGTGCTCACAGATGTGACCCAACCCTCACTTTCATTGACGAGCGACCACTCATCTTATGACTCGTTTCACACATCCAACACTTCCTCTCCGCCACCAAATGGAGCTCCGATTCCTCCGATCCGGAACTCAACCGCTTTTGCCTACTATTCACTAAACACTCAGTTAGGAGTTGTGCCGCCCCTTCACATCCACCCTTCACACCATCATTTCGTTCCTAATCCTCATTTGACTCGAGGAATGGGTCCGACGAACGTTCGACACTCGACTAACTCTCCATTCATACCGCAATACATCTCAAGAAGCGGTGACTCTCTTCTGAGTGGCGCCGAAAGTCAGATGCATTCGCGCGACTCATCCCACTCGAGGTCCGTCAGCGCATATCAAGGAAGTGTACGGCCGTATGCCGTCAAAGAGCCTCTGGTCAATAGATATAGTATTACTCCCTCTCCTTCGCCCTCACAATACAGCAGTGGCCAAATCGGTGGTCCCTCTCCTTCGCACAGTATGGATATCATGACAGGTTCTTCGGGCGCGCACTTACACAACATTCATCAGGTATTGTCATATTATCTCATATCTCAGGCACTTATTCAACAGTTTTTGAACTTTTGAACCATTTTTATCTAAATCTTATCCAACGATTGTGTGAAGACTGAAAATAAGCTGAGATTTTATGAATTAACTTAAGATTTCGTAATGTTTTTGCCGGACATTAGTCTCAGACGAAAACCGTTTGAATATTTAGTCGAATAAACTCTTTACTGCTCTTTACTAAAGACTAGAATAGCAAACAATAATTATTTGTTTAATTATCGCTATTAAACGAATCTAACGGTCGAGCGCTTGAGTGGAGTATTGCGTAACTCTTTTGAGGCAAACACAACCTCAACAGCAAAACCCGTTCCCGTTATTCAATTAAGTGGTGATAATTGTGTGAACAAACAAAGTGAACAGTTTTTCAGGTCTTCAGCCGTTTTCTAATGAGAAAACAAATAGTATTAACTCAGAGCCAGCGGTCTGTCTATGAGTTTCTACCGTTTGAAAAGAGTTGAAATCGACTCAACTTTAATGAATTGAAAAGAAGTCTTTGGTTTGTCTCTAATCAGATGATCATTGATGTTGCAGACAAAGCGCATGGTTGGGTCGCAACACAACCATCAGAACCATTTACTTCACTCCAGTATTCCCAACAATAGTGTCTATCGAAGTGATGACAATAACTTAGGGATTCCTCCCTTCGATGGGTTGTCGACATTTCCTAAACGTAATCAGAGGTTTAGAATCCCATCGAATCCAAGCGTCACTTCCAAGTCTTCGGGTGGAAAGTTATCCACCAGTTCTATAGATAAAGCTTCGTCTTCTATGCTCTCTGACCGCGGAAGCCCTATGCCGTCCCCGTATCACATCGAGTGGTTGACTCCTTCCAGCGATGGTACTTCAGATAACGGACGTGTCGTAAAACCAGGTATTTTCTAAACCCTATTCCGTGAATCATTCATTCAGTCGATTCTTCTTAAGGCGATGTAAGAAAAATTGAGATCAATAAGAGTTCTGCGCCATCGCTGGGCATAAACATCGAACAGTCTTCTACTGGAGGTGTGTTTGTATCTCATGTGGTAGAGAACAGTCTGGCCTCTCAGGTCGGGATCCTCGTCGGTGACCAGTTGTTAGACGTGTGCGGTATTAACATGAGAACAGCCAATTACAAAATGGCCGCAACTGTTTTGAGTAAATGTCTTACCGAAGAGAAAGATAACATCATTCTCTTGGTTCGATACAATCCGGACAAGTTTCACGAAGACAACGAATCGGATGACATGGATGAGGCCGACGAAGACGACAACACAGCTAACGACTCGACCTCCACCTCAACCCCTCAGTCATCGCCGATCGAACACAAGTCACTTCTTGTTAGGGCCAACACTATCACCAACAATGAAGAAAACATTCCGAGTTCAACCACTTCAACACTCACGCGATCGAAGGCCGCCTCAAGAAGTGCTTCGAATGCGAGTCGAAATACTGAGAAAACTTTAACCGATTATTCCATACGAGAACGACAGTCCTCTTTCAAACAGTCCTCAACTGCTTGCGAACCGAGACGTATAATCATTAAGAAGACGACATCCAATCTTGGAATCAGTCTCTTTGGTGGTAACGCTGTCGGCATTTTCATACACTCCGTCCGCGACGACTCTCTCGCCAACGGACCCAATGGTCTTAAAGCTGGCGATCAGATTCTTGAGGTACTTATATTTGAAGTCTTAGCTCTTGTCCTTAATTTATTTGATTTTCAAGTATAACGGAATTGACCTCAGAAAAGCTACGGCAGAAGAGGCGGCCATAGAGTTGGCCAAACCAGCGGAGACGGTCTCTCTTGTGGCGCAATATAACGTTGAAAGTATGTGAACCAATGTTAAGATAACGTATTGAATGTCTTGTCTTCGAAGGATTCAAAGAGATTCAGGATCAACACACCGGTGACTCGTTTTACATCAGAACAGCATTCGACAGACCATCCATTGATGGCTCTCTTACTTTCAAAAAAGATGATATCTTGTTTGTGGACAATACAATGTTTAATGGTGTTCCCGGTCTATGGCGGGCGTGGCTCGTGGACCAGGAGGGACAGAAGATCAAGTGTGGGGTCATTCCCAGCAGATATAAGGTCGAAGAGGAACTACTTATGAAACGATCGCTGGCCGACAGCACTGGAGACAGTGGTTCGCGTGCGGCCACATCTGCCCGAAGAAGTTTCTTCAGACGACGTAAGAATAATCACCAAAGAAGTAGTTCTCGTGAGAGCACCAAAGAGTTGGCCAGTTTTTCGGACGTATCGATCAATAGTTTCAGCGATTCGGGCGTTTTGACTGCCGAAAGCGATTACAACTGTCAACTCCTGCCCACAACTTATATCAGGGTTGAGAGACTTAGCTATAAGACCACCCGTCCTGTGATAATCATCGGTCCTCTTCAAGAAGTGTTGTCAATCAAACTCGAACAGGACTTCCAACAGACGTTCAAACGTTGTGTACCGGAGATAATGAAAGGTTCGCAGCAAATGATGGAACGATGGCTCCAAGACTTGAAACTCGTTGACTACCGGCGCGACTACAGAGGTTCGCAGGGATCGCACTTCGAGTGCATTACTGTGGCCGCGGTCAGAGAAATCTGTGATAAGGTTTGCTATTAATCATGTCTTTGACATATACTTAACCATTGTTTGCTCAGAATCTTCACGCGTTGCTTGAGGTCAGTCCGACATCAGTGGAACGACTGAACAAATGTCAGATCTATCCGGTGGTCGTATTCTTGAAGTTTAAGTCACCGAAACAAATAAAGTAATTATGATTAAGACATTTGTGATTGGTTTGAATGACTGATTTGCTTCTATGTTCAGCAGAGAGATCAAAGACCTTCGTTATCCCAATGAGAAGTTGACCACAAAAGCCGCTAAAGAGATGTACGAACACTCTCTGAAGATTGAGAGCGAATACAAACACTTAATCAATGGTCAGTTTCTATTGAGTTCTTGAGTCGATCTGTTCTTGAATTGTGGATCTGATGTCAATGTTTATTGTTCTTTCAGTTGTGATTCCGGGCTCTCATCTGTCATATATGTGCACTCAGGTCAAGACCTGTGTCGAAGAGGAGCAGAACAAAGCCCTTTGGGTCTAATTATGAGTCAATTTTCAATTTAAATGTTTTACTATTTATACGATCAACGAATCGATTAATTAATTGTTGTTTTATTTTATAATTAAATCATTTAATCGATTGAATCAATGTTTTTGTGAAGGGATTCACTCTTTTTGATTGATTTTTCCTTATTTTTTAAATAACTGTTTATTTAAACGAAATGTTTATTAAAACTGAATTTTATTCTACAATAAAATTAAGAAATGATTTCCCAAAGGGTTTGACTTCAGAGTGGGATCCCATTCGACACCCGATGGCGACACTCAATGAGACATATTTTGATGACTTTTTTAGTGACCAATCGATGGAAACGTTTTCAACGATTTTTTCTGTACTTATGATTGAAATGAGTTTTCACTGAAATTGCGTTTAAATCAAAATTAAGACAAATGTTTGACTCGTTTTGGGATTAATTGCAATCAATTGTCGTCAAAGAAGTGATGTTTTGATTGATTTGTTTCTACTGTTTTGAGTAACGGTTCCATCAATTGATTGAAACGTGTTTTCATCCGAAGATGTGATCACATTATGATAACAAGGGATCAGTTGAGAGCCAATTGTGACCAAAGCCAGACATTAATGGCCGACAACGAGAACCCGTTCCCCCCGTATGTCCGTCTGTTCAGAGCCGAAGCCAATGATAGGCCGCCCGTCATTGGCTTCGACGCGGACTCAATGATAACCAGAGCCGAGCGAAAAGTCTGCGATTTCTTCAAATGCACCAAAAACTGGGAAATGACCGAAAAGACCGATTGGTGTTACGCCACCCGACACACGACCCTCAGCTTTGAGAACCATCTCAAGGAAAGACATTCTTCGGATCACTTATTCTGCGTTTACTGTTTTGAGCTAAAGAAGAATTCCGAAGAAATGAAGAATTTGAAGAAATATCATTGGAATCAGTCATCGCAGTCATCGCAGTCGTCATATCTGATCAGACATATGGTTAAAAGACATCGCTTTCGGCGCTTCCAATGCAGTCTTTGTCTCTATAGAGCCATAACTGCAGATCATGTCATCTGTCATCAGAAGTTAGACCACGAGACTGAGTATAAGATAACTGTCAGCGGTTCCTGTAGTGACTCACCCGATAGCGACGGATGCAAAATCTTCTGCTGTCAACTCATAACCGAAACCGAATCCGAATCTGTTCCAGAGTTGAAATTCTATCTCAAATACAAAAAAGAAAGGCTTAATATTAATGACAAGAAGACATACCTTCAGTGTCTTTATTGTCAGTTTATGAGCGAACAATTGTCTAAAGTTGTCGAACACGCCGTCCAAACACATCCGGACTATCCTCTACTCTATTACTTACCCGAACATCAAATCTCTTCATCTAATGTTCAATTAGACAATGACTTTCTTAAATTGAATGATATCCCGATTCGTCCAAAAGTGGAACCGCAAGACAATAGCATATCTTCGACTCAAAAGATCGCAGAATCAGATACCGGCGCTCACAAAGAGGTTTTGGCCAAAAAGAGAGCGCTATCTTTCGATGACAGCCTTCAGATTGAGACCACTTCTAGTGAAAAGAGAATCAGAACCGAAGACATAGTTCCTGTACTCAACCCAAATCAGTTGTCCTGTACTTCAACCTCAACATTGACAGCAAACCAATCGATGATATGTTTGTTTTGTAATGAGATATTAAATGATCCAAAATCGGGAAAAAGTCATATGAAAACCCATTTTGATTGCGAACATACGAATGACCCCCGAATTGTCCGATGGATTGAAAAGTTTATTTCGAAACAATGGCAGTTATCTTCGTTCGAAGACATTGCTGTCAAACCCCAAACCAAAAGAGCGTATTATTATTGTCCTCTCTGTCAAAGATTGGCCGAAATCTGTAACAAAAAGCCGAAGTCATACAAAACCTATAGTGAAATTCGGTATCATCTGTGGGAACACAGTTCGTGGCAATCAGTGAAATGCAAGATCTGTGACATTCATATATCCAATTGTGACTCAATAATAGCCAAACATATTCGAGAGAATCACGAAAACAGTATTAGAAATAAATTCGGTTTTCTTGACCTCAAAAACGAACCGATCGAATGGTCGTTCACTGAAGAACAGCGTTCGAACTTAGAGAAGAGGTTTTTGATGACACAAACCAACGCTATCATCGAATCGATGATAAATCAGCTCTTATTAGACATAAAGAAAAACAACGAAAAGGAAAGATGTCTTATCGAAAGATGTGGATCACCTCGAATACAAATGGAGAGATTATTGAATTATGGAAATAAATCGTTACAAAAGTATCACAAAGAATACCTCGAATATGAAGACAAAAAGAAAAACAAATCCAATGGCATCGCAAAGAAAAAGGAAACGGCAAAAGAACCGAAACCTAAGAAATCAAAGACTTCTATCAATGATTTGACCGATTGTTCGAATTCATCGGATGTAAGTTTGAATTCACGCAAATCTAAAGACGGATCCGATAAAGGAAAGGAATTATTGACTCAGGTTCATGACATCGACAAATTGCTTCCGAGCACTTCCAGGGATGGGATCCGACACAAAGATTCTGATCCGAATACTTCCCGCTGTAATCTCGTGTAAGATATATATAATTGTTTGCTAATTTTTCGTATTTTGTCCATTATTTTATTCATTCATTCATTTCGTTGATTCGAATCCAAACTTATTTAACATTTAATAAAATAATTTCATTATTATTCTTATTTTTCGTTCATTTAAATTGATTTTAATAACTCATAAATCGTTTCTTTAGTCCACCACAAAGTGGGGGAACGCAGGAAATGGAGGCCAATAAAGACACCGATTCGGTGGTCGAAGAGTCGAAGCAAATCAGTTGTCTTCGCTGTAACGATAAGTTCAAGACTCGGAAGGAGTTCAACGAACACCACAAGAGATCGCATCCGAATGTGAGCCGAATGTACGCAAAGCCGGGACACGATTGAGATCACAATTGGTTTTTGGTGTTTAGTCAAAGGAGTTATTAGTGATCGCAATAATTAATGTTTTAAAAGTCAATGTAATGTAAATAATATCTGATTTCCCGATGAATGCAATTAAATATCGTTTTTGTGTTTCTTTTTAATGAATTGCAAACATTTTTAATGTTTCGCAAATTATTCTCAAATTTTGTTTTAATTAAAATCGCAATAATCTGTTGAAAACGTCAAACAAATCGACAAAACGTTTGGTTTAAGTTATTCGTTAAATTGAAGTGAAGTTTGGATTCGTTGGGCTTTACTCTGAGCTCAGAATCTATTAATTTTGTTGTAAATCACATGCGATTTGAGTGAAATCTGGCAAACATTCAAACATTGAAAAAGACTTTTCTTGTGATAAATCAGTTTAAAGTACAGAGAGTTTCGAATTGAGAACATCTTTTGATTCATTACTTCATTTCATATCATATGAGAGATAAATATTCAGACCATTGATAAGTGAGATGTCGGTGGAGCCGAACCTTACCATCGAGTTGTCTATCTTTGAGTCTCAAGAGTTTGCGATTAAGACTTTTCCATTGACGCAAATAATTATTGAAATATATCTTCAAATCAATCATATCTTGGAATCAATTTTCGTAATCGAATAAAAGAAAATAAGTATTTAGATATCAAATGTTTTGTAGGCATTAATTTCAATCAAAACAAGAGTTTGTTTTACATAAACCATAAAATATTTATAGATTCTTGTATAACATCTTCAGAGCCATCGCTGTCCTAAAGCCATGCGAATCCAAGTCTCATATCAGTCCAAACATTGCATTTGAAGAGTTCCCACAGTTATCGACTCAAACAGAAGTGTTGGCAAAGATTAGCAAAAGTTTTCAGATATTAGAGAAACAAATGATTGATAACTGAATCTCAAATAAGTTTTATAGCAATCAAAAGTCTCGATTCATATGTTGTTTCGTTTGGAAAAATAAAAATTTTTGTAAACTTTTGACTAACAGTAAAGAAGTGACGAAAAGTTAGTAATCATTATCTCGGAATCAATTCGCAGGTTATCCTTGAATATTGGTGTCGGGTTTGAATCGTTTCAATCGTTTCAATGGTTTGATGTGTTTCACGAAATGTGTTTCAAACGCTTCTCTTCTCAAACAAATGCGAAAATTCATTAATTTCAGTGTCGATTAATATCAAGTCTAATAAGAGAATCACTTCATTATCACTGGTCATCAATTGGGTCATAAATATATCGTACAATGTCTTTGACTAAAGATTTGCCCGATATAGAGGTAATTCCACTCGAAAGCTGTCCAAGTTATATGTTTTGAAATCACCATGATTCGTTATTGATATAGGAAAATGTGTATAATATTCAAACATTGTGTTTGATATTCATTGACTACTGAATTGATTTTTTTCAAATTCAATTCAACTATGATTTAGTAAATATGACTTCAATTCTTAAATGTTTATAATAAAGAATTCGAAAAATTGTATTTTATTTACAAATTATAAACTTATTGACAATATTTGCAAACTTATTGATTGTTTGGCACAAAAATCAAGTTTATTTATCTCGAAAGGCAATCACTAATTGAAATACATTTTACAGAATCTTTTATCACTCAATCCGAAGATCAATCGATGCGCTAAAATAGTTCCGACGAGTGATACCAAAGTAAATAAAAGACATTGGAAGAGGAATTCAGACAAGAATTGTCAGGTCTGTTGAGTTCATCTCTCAAAACACTTTTATTGACTTCATTTCACTTCACTTCTCAAGTCATGTCTGATTCTGAAGAAGAACTTCGATGACATAAAGCACACGACTCTGAGCGAGAGGGGAGCTCTTCGTGAGGCGGCCCGATGTCTGAAGTGTGCGGACGCCCCGTGTCAGAAGGGGTGCCCGACTCAGATCGACATCAAGGCCTTCATCGGAATGATCGCTAACAAGGTTTAGATTGTCTTACAATTAATTTAATAACATTTGCCAACTATTCGAAGAACTTTTACGGAGCGGCCAAAGAAATATTTTCGGACAACCCGTTAGGTCTAACCTGTGGAATGGTTTGTCCCACTAGTGACCTGTGTGTGGGCGGCTGTAACTTATATGCCACAGAAGAGGGTCCGATCAACATCGGAGGTCTACAACAGTTCGCTACAGAAGTATGTCTTCAAGTATTGTCTTAATCTAGAGTTCAAATTATCTCAAATCCGCAGACATTCAAAGCCATGTGTATTCCGCAAATCCGTTCCCCAAACTTACCGCCATTGGAATCATTACCGAACTCTTATCGAAGCAAAATAGGTCTCATCGGTTGCGGTCCTTCCAGTATTAGTTGCGCCACATTTCTGGCCCGACTCGGATATACCGATATCACAATCTTCGAAAAGCAATCATATATTGGAGGATTGAGTTCTTCCGAAATACCTCAGTATAGACTGCCCTTCGATGTCGTGTCCTTTGAAGTCGACCTAATGCTAGATCTCGGCGTCAAAATAGAAACGAACAGATCGTTGGGAAAGGATTTCACTCTGAAGTCACTTAAAGACGAACAGAAGTTTGAATGCATTTTCATCGGAATAGGTTTACCACAACCGAAGAGTTTGGATATTTTCAATGGTTTGAATACTGAAAATGGATTCTTCACTTCGAAGGACTTCCTTCCACTGGTGACCACTGCCAGTAAACCTGGAATGAGTTCTCAATCACCAGACTTGCCCTCACTCTATGGAAATGTCATAGTTCTTGGAGCCGGAGATACAGCTTTCGATTGCGCCACTTCTGCCCTCAGATGCGGAGCGAAGAGAGTGTTCGTTGTCTTCAGGAGAGGATTCACTAACATAAGAGCAGTACCCGAAGAGGTCAGTCAATAGGGATCTGAGAAAATTTTGATAACATTTGTCTAATCATTCAAATCACAGAATATTCTGATATTTGTTTTCTCTTCAGATGGAATTAGCGCGAGAAGAGAAGTGTGAATTTTTACCTTTCCTATCGCCTTATAAGGTAAATGTGGTCAACAATCGGATCTCGTCCATTGAATTCTATCGGACAGAAGTCGATGACAACGGCAAATGTATTGAAGACAAAGAGCAGACAAACAAAATAAAAGCCGATTTCATTATCTCAGCCTTTGGTTCCGGTTTATCCGATTCCGATATCATCAACGCTTTGTCTCCGCTCGAACTCAATTCTTGGGCTCAACCGGTTGTTGACAAACAGACTATGAAAACTAGTGAGGAATGGGTTTTCTCTGGCGGAGACATTGCGGGTGTTTCTGAAACGACGGTCGAAGCGGTCAATGACGGGAAAACTGCCGCTTATAACATCCATAAATATATTCAAAGCAAATATAATATTCCGGTCGAAAAAGATCTAAAAGTTCCGCGATTTTACACTCCAATAGATTTGGTGGACATAAGTGTAGAAATGTGTGGAATGAAGTTTAAGAACCCGTTCGGTTTGGCCAGTGCTCCGCCCACTACTAGCGGACCTATGATCAGAAGGGCCTTCGAGTCCGGATGGGCTTTCGCTCTGACGAAGACTTTTTCTTTGGACAAAGATCTCGTCACTAATGTGTCGCCGCGTATAGTTCGGGGAACAACTTCAGGTCATTTGTATGGACCGGGTTTGGGATCGTTCCTCAACATTGAGCTCATTAGTGAAAAGACCGCAGAATATTGGTGTCGAACCATAACCGAAATCAAGAATGACTTTCCGGACCATATCGTCATCGCTAGTGTCATGGCTTCCTTTATCAAAGAAGATTGGGTTCAAATCACATCCATGGCTGAGAGGGCCGGAGCCGATGCTATTGAACTCAATTTGAGTTGTCCTCATGGAATGGGTGAAAGAGGAATGGGTTTGGCGTGTGGACAGGTTTGATGAACCAGGACTTCTTGAATAAAATAGTTACCGATTCTTATTGAATATAGGATCCAGAATTAGTCAGAAATATCTGCAAATGGGTCAGAGAAACGGTTAAAATACCATTCTTTGCCAAATTGACACCCAATGTGACGAATATCGTGGACATTGCCGTCGCAGCCAAAGAAGGTTTACATTTATTTTAAGTCTTCAATCAATATCTTTAATCCAAAGGCAATGCCGACGGCGTCACCGCAACCAATACTGTTTCGGGTTTAATGGATCTCAAAGGAGACGGCACTCCATGGCCTGCGATCGGCACTCAAAAGAGATCCACTTATGGCGGAGTCTCAGGCAATGCCATCCGTCCGATAGCTTTGAGGGCAGTCTCGGCCATCGCCAAAGCTTTGCCGGGATTCCCGATTTTGGCCACTGGAGGCATCGATTCGGCCGATGCGGGCCTTGAATTCATATACGCCGGCGCTTCGGTCTTACAAGTAATCTGTTATTTGTTATTATTTTAATTACAAAATTTAATTAACAAAATGATAGGTTTGTAGTTCTATTCAAAACCAAGACTTTACAGTCATTGAAGACTATATCACGGGATTAAAAGCAGCCCTTTATTTGAAAAGTTGTGAAGGAATGGAGAACTGGAACGGACAGTCGCCGCCGACTTTCAAACACCAAAAGGGAAAACCAATTCAATTAGTGAACAAAAATTTACCCGATTTTGGTCCTTACAAAAGACAAAAAGAACAATTGATATCTGACCTCAAGAGTAAATCTAATCTTTTGAGTGACGGACAAAAGGTTTCTAAACAGAGACCAATCGTGAGGAATGTGCCGAAGATCGGGGTAAAGGAACTCAATGTCTTAAATGTCTAACTTATTGATAATTTTGTCGACAATCTAGGACTTGATTGGCTATTCTTTGTCTCGAATAACTCCATTTTCTGATCTGGATGTGACCAAACAGAAGGTCGCTCTGATAGATGAGGTTCGGAACAAATTGGTCTCAATTTTATCATTTGTTTACTCAATCATTGTTTGTTTTAATGACAGGATATGTGTATTAATTGTGGCAAATGTTATATGACTTGCAATGACTCCGGATATCAGGCCATAAGGTTTGACAGTCAAACACATCTACCGGTCGTTACCGACGACTGCACGGGTTGTACGCTATGTCTCAGTGTCTGTCCGATCATCGATTGCGTCACAATGGTTGAGAAGACCATTCCTCATGAGCCCAAACGGGGAGTACCTGTCAGGGCTCAGGGCAAGAGAAAAATGAGTTTTCCGTTTCCGGCACAATAGGCCTATAATTGGTTGACGTCTTGGGTATCAATGTTTTCCATAAGAATATTATTATCTGTAACAGAATCGGGTTCGGAGTACCAGAGAGAAGGATTTGGTCGGTTCTAAGTTTTACGGGAAGTTTACAAAATTGTTTAAATTGGAAAAACTGATAATTAAATGCAATTATGGTTTTCGGTGAAAAGCAATTTAAATTCAATCACTTTTATGTTTGCCTTATGTCTGTCCGAACTCAATGTAAATGCTTTTAAAATAAAATTATTCCATAAAATGATATTCAGTTTTCATAGATCATTAAATATGTGAAGGTTATCATCAAAGTTATCCCAAAGGGTTTATTATAGGAATTGTAAGAATAAAGGGAAGATTTTTCTTGTTTCGAGTCAAATAAGAACATCCGGGGAATCATAACCTGAAAAAAGTGTCGCCAAAGAGACAGAAAGTTATGAATATTTGAATCAATTCTTGAGATTTAATTCAATAACGAGTTATTGAAAGCAATTATAAGTTTTGGTGACTTTGAAAGGGATCTCAACTCAACTCAAGGCTCGACTCAAACGAGTTATTGAGAGAACCGGCGATTGTGTTGTCATTTGTCAGCAGTTCTGCACTTCTGGAGCCCTCTCTCAGCTCACTATCGGATGACTTCAGTTGAGCCCAAACTATGGATCAGTTGAAGTGTGAGACAAATGAGTTGTCTTTGACCTCATCTCAACTCTAGAGATAATGCAATAATTGTGGTAAAAGTGAATCAAAAGTCGAGACCGAATCGGATATCAGTGACAATGATTGCCACAAATTGTTTATCGATAATCGCTTTCATTGTTTGCCACTCTTTAGTCAAATGTCAGTCATCATTAGGTTCTTGTGATTTCCATAAATATCCGGTCAACGGATGTGCCGACGAGTTGGGGGCCGACTGTGACTCGGCATCGATGGAGTGCCGATGCAAAGTCGGCAATTGGATGGTCATCGACCGAACCTTTTGCTTCCCGACTCAGTGTCCAAAAGGACAGTATTATGACCACAATTTCGGTCGCTGTGAGAACCAGAGGAAGGCTTCCCTCAATTCAGAGGAAAACTACTGCAGACATGACTACCACTGCAGAGGTATTTCTCTAATGATACGGACATTCGGTTACCGATTGGCCGAACTCTTAATTTTGATGGTTGTATTAAAACGATTGTCAATTGATTAAGTAATCTATAGTTGTTTACCATTTGATAAATGCATGCATTATTCATAACTCTGTCCCAACTCTTTGTGCAAAACTAATTGATTAACTGATCCAATGATTCCAATCACTGACTGATTATCATTAATGGTCACTTAGGATCACACGTCCGCTGCCAACACGTCAATGAGTGGAACTACCGATGCGTTTGTGAGCGCGGATTCATTTACGATCTCACGACTCAAGATTGTCAACGAATCGAAGGTTTCAATGGTTTCTGTAAAAGTACCGACGACTGTGACCAGAGTCGGCTCAGAAACTTGGTCTGTGCTGAGGGCTCGTGTCTGTGCGCTCAAGGATTTACTTATAATCATAACATCGATGGCTGTGAAGACAATGAAGTGATTAAAGCGAGAGATAGTGAGACCCGAAAAATGATTTATATCTTCATTGGTTTGGGCCTCTTCTTCGGCGCCGCTCTTTCACTCAAGTTTTCGACCACTTCTGCTTCGTCGACACAACAGCTCCTACTCAAGAGGATGATAGAGAGGGAACAGGAGAGGCGACGGGAAAGAGAGGAACAGCAACGACAAGAAC
The DNA here is from genome assembly GCA_034689365.1 of Liebstadia similis. Taxonomy (NCBI): domain Eukaryota; kingdom Metazoa; phylum Arthropoda; class Arachnida; order Sarcoptiformes; family Liebstadiidae; genus Liebstadia; species Liebstadia similis. Next base: position 4,388 of record JAQGAJ010000086.1, on the reverse strand, counting down.
GGCAATCACACGAAGAGGAAGAACTGGATGAGATTGTAATCGATGGCAGCGCACAGACGAGTAAAGATCATCCCTCAGACAAATCTGAGCGCCTCATCGATCGCGAGACTGCGTGAAGACAACTGTTTATCTTTTCATGTCTTAAGCGATCAAATTTTCCTCAAGTGTTGGAAATCACTTCAAATCAAACCAATTTTCCACTGATTGTACAAAATCTCAAAAATTCAAATCATTTATTGCTTTAATCAAAACTGATTGTCATTTTTAACGACTGAATGCTCACTAATTATTGGTCACATATTTGATTTCAATTATCGATTTCTCGGTTTTTACAAAACGAAAATAATATATTTAATCTGAATCACAATCCAATTGATTCGATGTCATCCAATCCATTGTAATATTCAATTGTAATATATTTTTCTTTATTTAATTATATATTTTTAAATTATTTTTAGGCCTTTGGCAGCAAAACGAATGTAATTTTTACAGAATATTCTTATACTTCGAAAATGTTTTATATCTACAAATCTGTCGCTTTAGTGAAGATTTTAATATTGACTAATAAAATACTGACAGCACTGGCGTTGGACACCATATTAGGCGATCCTTGCATTTGTGAGGGTCGTTGCAAAGAGTGTGTCCTCACTCTGACCCACAAGTTATGCAAACTCTGTTCCGGATTCTATGGACTCGACTACAAGAATCTGGGAATCGATAGCTTGGGAGCGGATAATGAGCTTCAAATGCCTCGTCGGACGTGTGTCTGTCCGGCGGACTTCAAACACATCTCTTCCGACAATCAGAGCAGTAGTGAAATCATTTTTGTCAAACTCGAGTGCGGAATCGAACCGATAGACAAACGATTCTGTGTCGGCATTAATCCCCAGCTCTTCCTCATTGGCTCAAACTTCGCCGAATACTGGATTATCATCGGATCTATTCTCTCAATTGTCTTCATCCTGTGCTGTGCCCTCTATTCACTCTTTAAGAACAACTGGTGTTTCGCACCCGAGAACCTGATGAACATTTACGCCCAAAACTTTCCGCTTTCGACAATAGCCCAGTCGAGGGTTAACTCACTCCAGAGTTTTAATACCATTTGTAACGATAATCAGATCACTGTCGACATGAGAAGCGATTCTTCACATCCGCCCACTTATGACGAGATATTCAACATTTGTTCCAATAGTAATCAAAACAGTGGTTCCGACAAAAGAAATATCGAATTATCTCATTATAAGGACAATACAAAAGATATTCTTCCGAGTTATGAAGAAATAATGGCTAACAAAGCGGCTGATCGTTGAACACATCTATTATTCCTCGTTTTGTCTCCATATTATCAGTAAAAACCTTTATTATCCTAATTTTGATGTCTAATTACAATCCAATGTGAGCTCAAAAACGATTGAATCGAATTCTACCCAATTGTGAACAAATGGCTCGAAACGATGTCCTCAAAAGTCTGTGTAAAACATTTTGAAACATCGAAATGATATTTAGGTAACAAATAGTTATTAATTAATTCAATTATTCGATATATATTTGAATCAATGAATTGACGCCTAAAATACAGGTTTATTGTTAAGCAAATAGTGATTTCAGGAAATGTTTATTACATTTAACGAAACGAAATCATATGAAAGGGTTTTCAATATATGTTCTCATTTTTAGCAAAAGTTTGTCTTTTGGGCGTTCAGTCGATCGATCATTGTTTAAGCGAAAGCTCAGTTCAGATCAATCGGTGGTCTGAATGGCACAAAAGACTTGATTCAAATGGAATTGTTTCCAATCATTATTATATCTTTTCTTATATTTACAGCACTTTTTCTTTTCGTGCAATTATTGGTTTTCATTTACAAGAAGTACTTCAAATACAGAAAGAATGACGACCTGAAGAAGTGGTCAAAAGTACAGTTGGAACAGATCCAGAGTCTACTGAAGAACAACCCGAATGGACTTCCGTGCGCTCCGATGGACCCGAAGCTGATGGACGCAAACGCCATATTCAATAACGTTCTCTACACTAACACTATTAACTCGATTATGTCTATGAATACCGATTACGACAATACGAGATCTGACAACTGTTACTCTTTCGATGATTACCGAAATAGACTCCCGAAAGATGTAGACGAAGGCCACCACTTGAAGAAAGTGTTCGAACCTATCAAAGGAGAAGAGGTTAGCGCGCCTTCGATTAGTAGTCAAGAAGATTACATCCAATCGACGGAAATCGATAACTAATGGCTTTAAGTCCGGTCTTATATATAAGAAGTACTTCAATATCACCTTCAGATCACTTCCACAATGTTTTTAAGCCAAACATAATTTTCATTTTGTTACTAAACTTTATAACTTTTTAACTCTGAGCCCAATAACCCAGATATGAAAATGAGATCAAATTATAATCACAATTATCTGAACCAAAGAAAAGTCTAAACTGAAGTCTGAATAAACTTTTAATTGAATCCAAATATCGATTCTTTGTCTAAACTCAATCCATCTCTCAAAAAGCACTTTACTTACTCTATGTTGGTATAGCCATATAACCCAAACCAGGGATCTGTCATTACTTCTTCGATAGTGGGTCTGGTCTCTGGTTCGTTGTCAGTCATTTTGGCAATGAGTGCCGCGCATTGTTCTCTGATCTTATACCTACTTTTCAATTGGTCACTCCATTCTCTTCGAGAAGCATCCATCAGATTCGACTGTCTGTTGATTCCCGCCGCCGATTCGGCTAAAGCCACGCCCAGGCAATAGATATCTGCGGGTTTTGCCGGAAAGTTTTCCCGCGTGCCATAAGCGCCCAATTCAAACATTTCTGGCGGCAGGTATTTGCGAGTTCCGACCACTTTGTCATAGACAGTGGTTTCTTTTAATCGATGAGCTAAACCAAAGTCAGACAACTTGTATATCATTTCAAACGACTCTCCCCTCAAATACATGATATTCGCTACCTTTATGTCAAAGTGACAAATGTCCTGTCCGTGAAGATATTTGACGGCTTCACAGATCTGTGAGAACCAACTGAAGGCGTCGTCTTCACTGAATCTCTTGCCGATCTTGCTGTTCATCTGACTGGTCAGATCTCCGAGGCACAATTCCATTAGAATTAAGAGTCTGACCAGAGGGAAACCACTTGTTTTGTCTGGAAGGTAAAGAATTTCATAGCATTTGACTATATTCTTGTGATCGAGTCTGCACTGTATGTCTCCCTCAGTCAACAACTCATTGCAGGCCTGTCCTAATGTCTTCTGATACAATTGGTCGGGTTTAAAGGCCTTGAGTGGTAACACTTTACAGGCCATTGTCCTCTCTTCGAAGTTACCACTTTCATCTCTGAACAACTTACTCACATTCACTCTCCAGACATGACCGAACCCTCCGCTTCCCAATAGAGTCACAAATCTGAAGCCTCTTTCTTCCATCCATTTCTTTTCTTCTTCCAATACAGGTTCTCCTTCAGGAATATCTTCTAATGGTCCGATATCAGCCCAGTCTTTGTGAATTTGCCTCCATTCCACCGGAATTCCAGTTTCACTGTGTGCTGATGGTTCAATTGCGAACATACCTCTTACTGTACCTGCATCTCTTCTTGGAGATCCTCTTGGAGACGCTCGTGGAGACGCTCGTGGAGTCCGACTTCCCACTGGCACCTCTGATGATGAAGGTGTACCGGATGGTGGTGGAGTTGCAGAACCAAATAGTTCTGGCCCTCTTGTATCTCTTCTTGGACTTGAAGCTGATGTTGTCGGTGGCGTTGTTGTCACTACTGCTGAAGGAGGAGCTGATGGCGGAGGAATCGGTTGTGTTGTTGGTGTAGGGAATTGCGGCCCCGATGTTGTTGGAGTTCCAATCGATGCTTTGGCCAATTCAGCTCTCAGAGGAGACATTCGAGTCCCTACTGTTGATGGAGTAGATGTAGTCGGGATTGACAATGGGGTTGTCGAAGACGGAGTAGTACTCACCGGTGGAGCCGTGTATCTACTCGTCCCACTCGTCCCTTGGATGAAAGCATATTGTCTTCTTGAAGTTGGGACCGTTCCCGTAGCTCTGGTCACCGTTGTAGCCGTTGTCAGAGTTGCCCGAGGAATATATAATCGCCAATTACTAGTCCAAACTGGCGGAGCACCTGTTGTAGTGGTTGGTGTCTGAGGATTGAGTCCTTGAAAGTTTGGATACATAATTGGTTGACTTCTATGACAACTGATTCAACTTTTTTGGATGTTCTGAAGATAACAGATCTCAATCTCAGTTCAATGATTGAGCAGTGGATGAAATTATGAAAATTTATCATTTTTTCAAAAACCAATTCAGACTTTTATAATATTTTCAATTATTTCAATAAAATTCGATCGAATCTGACAATTGGTTTGTATTTC
>JAQGAJ010000085.1:0-23184 GCA_034689365.1 Liebstadia similis | reverse complement strand
CCATTATTTTGATTGTGAATTTCAAATAGTTTCTCTCAACTAGTTTAGTGACCAAATATATTAATTGTTATTTTAAAAGTTATTAATTATTTCGGTTCTAAAAGTGATTTTGTTGTCAATTCAAAAAAGAGTGATCTGATTGTTAAACAATTGTGAAATCAACTCCAAAGAAGAAAAGGAACCGTTTATTCTGGGAATTAAAACCAACCAATTTGAAGGGGTTCTAAAGCTACCTACTGGGCACAAAGCAACTGTGGGCACAAAATACTGGTAAAGAATAGTTAAGTTAAATAAGGATCTATTTGAATCTTGGCTACTCTTAATAGTTTTGAAAATGTGAATAAATTCGAATATACTTTCCGTTTTATCTAGTATTATATCTTTCGTATTCGAGGAAATTTCAATTGACATAAAAACCGATGAAATATTTCATGAATTGTGAATCTATTTATCATTATTATCCGACACATTTTGTATATTCAATTTTTGAAATATCTCTTTTCTATCGGCAGTTTTCGCCAGAAAATTGTTTTTCTAAAGAATCTGGAAAAATATGAATATTCAGTATTTGAATCTTGGAAATAATGACAATAATGTGTGAGTTCAGGCATCTGACCATCAATTGAGATGAGTTGGTCATCGATTTGTGCCTCATCTCAATATATCAAATATGAAATTTTGTCAAATTTTCGTCAATTTGTATGTTTTGAATACATTAGAAGGGAATCCAAAAAATATCAATTCGTTTGCTTTAATAGTGAGGTCTGAACGGCAGAACTGATGTCTGAAAATGAGATAAAATTCTATTTTCAATAAAATTATTGTAATTTTGTGTAAACATAAGTCTTTCGCAAAACATTTCCGACTCAACACAATTGATATGATTTTCATTGATTGCATTCAAACAATCAGATTATCATATATTGTGTTATATTCTCTCATATATTGTGTAATATAAGCACTGTTTAGGTAAAACTTATTGACCTCGAGCTACGAATCATTTGTCAGACTTCTATATATCTATTGCTTTGAAAACTGAGTTCAGAGCTGAGCTCATAATCAGAGCCCGAGTGAGGCCGAGTGAGGCCGAGTGAGGACGTGCTTCGGGGGCTCGTCATCGGAATTGACTTTCATTTAAATTTATAAGAATAAGGCGAATGGGGAGAGGATTAGTGTAGTCGAGAGAACGATCGATGCCATTAATTTAGATTTGGATGTTTGACAAACAAAGTAAGGAAACAGAGTAACAATGGATAGCATCTAAAAGCTTACCTTTCGCTCAGAGTCTTAACTAAAATTTTCTTCAATAATAATTTGATTGTTGTTCATCTCATCACTTGATTCTTGAGCTCCAATCGACTGAATCGAGTCATTAAGAATTCTATTATATCCCTCGTTATTATTTATCCTCAGATTTCTTTCTTTTTTCTACTAATGGTTGTGATTTTAACGCCTCTGTCAATGATTTAGTATCACTCAGTGTTTAAATACTGCTCATCACTGAAATTGAAATATTATCGAGAATTTAATTTTAATAATTTTATGTCAAAAGCAATGAACAGAATATTCTTCAGGAATGGCCTAAAGAATGGTAGGGTTTGTCTGTCATCCGACTCATTAAGGAATGAGTGATACGTTTAGGAGTCGTTTCGCAACAGGCGTTAACTCATATCCCGTTATGAGTAATGTTTGAGCAAATAATTTATTATTTAACCGAAAAATAAAGTCTAAGAATAACGGCATTACTTTCTATCAACAATTTTTGCGTTCAGTACGAGAATTGAATTTATATTAAACCAAGCGATTGATCGCCAGTAATGGCTAACAATAAGAGCCAAACAGAAGAACTGACAATAATTTCCATTCCATTCCTCTCTATAGGCCTTTAATTGGATTTATATTAAACTTAATTAAACAAACGATGAATCAAACGGAACAACACTCCAAACACTGACTTCTGTCACAATTGGCTCCGAAACCTAATATTCAATTGGAGTCGAAAACCAAATGAGATTATGAGCTCTTTTGCCGGAATCGTCGCCCAATCGCCGGAATATTCTGTCAGACAATTGTCTTCTTAACGCATCGATACTCGACTCAACTCATCGTAAGTTTTAATAACCATTCAACTAATACTTTGCCAAACAATTGACGCCTTTTTGCCGAAACCAAGTTATGTTTTGAACAACATTTGGCTTTTAATGTATAAAAACCTTTCTCTTGATGTTTGACTCCACACAAAAAAACACAAAAGGAAAGACATTTCACTCAGAGATAATTTATCAGTGAATAAGTTTGGCCCCAATTCGATACTATCGGCCAAAAAGGCTTTTAATTTCACAAATGGAAACATTGGAAACATTCCTAATCATTGGTAATCTTGAGTTCTCAGTGATGTCGAGTCCTTTCCAGTCCTTTGGAGTCGTTTTGTAAACCTTTGCCAAAGTCTGAACCGTTAGAACCTCTAAGTCTATGAAAAATTAATGTCTTTAATGTTGTTCACAAACATTGCATTAAATGTATTAAAAATAAGTATTAAATTAAATAAAACACTAATAATCGGAAAATGTTTTCCATTTCTTTCACAGATAATAATTCTTCGGAAAAGACTTCTATGAATAATAGAGAGACAAAAGAGAAATAGATATCAATATCAATATTGATGTCGACCTCTTTGGCCAACAGTTCATTTGAGCTCTTCGTGAACAGCACTGTCGGGACGACAACCGGACCACAGATGCCGTCCGAATGTCAGACAATAGCGATGAAGTTCAACGACGCCACAGTCATCGTATCGGTAATCGTGTTGGGACTCATCAACGTTATCGTCATCGGCGGTAATATCCTTGTGATCGTCAGCGTCTTTGTCTCAGCGAAGTTGAGAACTGTTACCAACTTTTTCATCGGTACTTAAATTTATTGCTTTCGAGACATAACTTAATCAAAACGTTGTATTCATTTATTTGCTTCACATTTGACAGTATCTCTGGCTGTGGCCGACCTTCTCGTCGGTATTGCAGTTATACCTTATTCGCTATCTCTAGAGGTTAGTTACCATTATTATCGCCCATTCTTTTGCTCGCGATTTTTGTTTTTCCATAGTTAGAGATAAATGAAAAGCCATTTAATTTATAAATTAATCAAATGATTAATTCGTGAGTCGAGTCTAGTAATGGAAGAGAGCTTTCTCTCACTCAGAATTTCCATATGGGCTTTTTTAATTAAAACAATATCATCTTTGACTATAGATTAGCGGTTCTGTCGCTCATCAATAATAATAAACAAATGGTTTCAATGGATTCAATGATTTTTCATTTCAAGTCTATTAATAATTGTATTAATATTTAATGTCTTTACGAATGTTAATGTGAGACAAGAGTTGAAAGAGAGGTAACGATAGTTTGTTTTCTTCGCTCCGATCTTAACTCTTATACCAGTCCTCGAGATCGGCATTAGTACTGAAAAAGTGTGTATTGAATGAGAAAATCGATTGGCGTTTGAGTGCAGAGAAGAAGGGAAAAAATTATTTATTTTATTGTGAACTGAATTTGCATTTTTATGTTCATTTGATATATTCATGTAATCTATATATAAAATGGTCACTACTTTTCACTACTTTTCAAACCCAAAACTCAATGGATTTGTTCACTAAAACCATTATTTAAGCGAATATTTCAATAGATTTCTTCGTCTTTCGGACTAAACATAACAATAGTTTTATTTTCTTCGAAAAACACACATTCAATGAGAAGGACAATGAAAATCCAGTGCAGACACGAAACGACTTATTATTTTATTTTTATTTTTCGACTTATTTTTCGTTCTTCTTTTGATATATCAATCGATTTATAGCATCTCTTTTACTCGGATTTTAAAGACTAAATGCATTTCGATTCAGCAGTTTTTAATGAAATACGAAACGAGAATATCGTAAATCAGACTAACGATAATTTACTCAAACATTTTGCCAGTTTTACCACTCTTTCGATGAATATCAAGAGTTATCTCAATCGTCGACATAAAAAATATCATAACTTATTAGAGGAAAAGTCTTATTTCAGACGATAGAAAGAACTTTTCAGTACTTTTCAGCCCCCAATGTATAGTCCGGCAAATTCTTTGTCTCTCAATTGCAACCACGACAACGACAACTAAGAGCTATCCGATTTCGAATTCAGTAAACACCGATTATTCCTCTGCCGGCTATTGAAAGTCCGAAGACATCTATTAATATCTTTGGGCATAGAATTGAAAAATTCTCACGTCTTTCAAGATTTTAATACATCTTTTGATATTTTTTTCTTTCTTTCACTCTTTCGTTGTTTTGTTTTCGGAATAGTAATAGAGTTTTACGATAAAAGTCTGTTTGAAATACGTTTTGACATCAAATCAAATATATTTTTCACTAAAAAGATATATATATTTGTTGTCAACGGAAGAAAGTTTTCAGAAGAATCTCCGAAACTGTTCGATAGTTTTTGACTTTCAAATCCTATGTATTGACAATATTTTGAGAACAGAATTAATAAACCGTTTCTTAATGATCGAGAGCTTCCGATCGAACCAATTCTTGTCCGACAGCTGAGAGAAATAATTTCTATGTTAAACCTGTCATTCGAGGGAATGCCTACAAATAAATGAGTGATGTTTTGTTTGTCCGACACTTTTCATGACATCTAAGAAGAAACGAATCCAAAACCTATTGACTAGTGTTTGGTCGATGCGATTCTTAAGTACGGAATACACAGAATTCAATCACAGCCTTATGCCTATACCCGAGTCGGTTACCAATCCCTTTGTTTCCCATCCAATCTTTTCACTCAGAGCACAGACATCATAAATAAATTCAATTATCTACAAAATTCGTGGTTAAATATTAATCGTAAGCATTATTCGTCTGTTTTGAAGCCGAGAGACATCTCAACACTGACTGCCTATCTCTGACATACCTTTCCTAACGATCGGGGGCTTACTGTCAATCCTGAAGAGCATTCGGAGTCTCATTAAATGAGTTACGAGTTTGTGAGACATAAGTACATGACTTCTACTTCGGTCTGACATCAGTTGATCAGCTCTTCTTGTCGTCAGTTTTTTGTTCTCCGGACCCAATCAGGCGTTAATTGTATCTGATTTGATATCAGAGTCTGTGTTCAATGGAAAGTGTGGTCCGAACCCAGTCTTTCCACTCCGAACCCATTCTTATTGCTATATTAGTGCTCATAATATTGTATTACATATAATACTCTTATATCTAATGCAATCCAATCTATTGACAGATACTCGACGTTTGGGTATTCGGAGAAATCTGGTGTCAGGGATGGTATGATATGAACAACACTTGACTTTTGATTATCTATTCATTCCGTTCCCTATTATTACCGATAGGCTAGTCATCGATGTGTGGATGTGTACCGCCAGTAGTAAGTCATTCAATAACAACTAATTAAAACTTTTCTCAACAACTTTTCCAACAAATAGTTTTGAATTTGTGCGCCATTTCGATAGACCGGTACTTAGCGGTCACCCGTCCGGTCCGGTATCGGAGTATGATGACAGCCAAAAGGGCCAAAATATTTATAGCAGGGGTTTGGATCTTGTCTTTCGTCATATGTTTTCCACCGGTGAGTGTTTGTTACTCTTCTCCCTTGTCTTCTCCCTTGTCTTCTCCCTTGTCTTGAATCCCTGGATGTATCCGATGATGACATTTGTCTCACCAAAAGCTGGTCGGTTGGAACGACAACAACACGTCTTTCATTCAGTCAAACATCAGATCCGAGTCTATCTCCTCCTCAGATGTGGTGACAGAGTCACACTTGAGTGAACTCATCAAACAGACTGAACAAACAATAGCTTCTTCGACGAGTGTGGATGTGCTCAACACGTCTTCCGACGGTGTCGTCTCGAGGGTCAGTCCCATGACATCAGACATCGCCGACAAAAGTGGAACCAATTTAGTCAATAGTATTAATGCAATGCTAAACAAGAGTAAAAGTAATGAATACAACGGTGAAGACTGTTCTCCCGCGCGGACAAAGTGTGCACTCTTTCAGAACAAGGGATATGTTATATATTCAGCCTTCGGCTCCTTCTTTATCCCAATGTCTGTGATGGCGTTCTTCTATTGGCGGATATATTTGATCGCCAGTCAGACCTCGCGAGCCCTTCAAAGGGGTTATAAGACAACCAAATGTAACGGTTCTCACGACGAACGGCTCACTCTTCGAATACATCGGGGAATTAACGATGAGGTGCAGAGCAGTGGCACCAATGCGTCCACATATCTGTCGGTAACCGACAGCACATCCCTAACGACCACTACATTCAGTGCCGCCTCCGGTAAGCCTCGATCGCCTAATTTGAGACACAATGTCAATGAAAGCTGTGATCAAAATCTAATAAAAGCCAAAAGAGGGACAACAAAGGAGTCAAAACATACGGCTCTGTCCGGTCCGAGCGGACAGACCGCTACTGGCAAGAAGCAAATGCCAATCACTCTCTACCGGTCCTCAAGACTTACTACAAACTCAACCCTATCTCCCAATACCTGTGAACAAAACGGCCAAAACCGACGGATGTCACCGAGCAATCAGTCCACTCTCAGCATTCCCTCGTCGAGTAGTCCCTGTTCTTCGAGAGAGGGAAGTGCCCGAAGCGGTAAACACTCGATGAGTCGATTCAGCAAACGAACGTCCAAATATCAGGCCAAACGATTCCACGCCGAGACAAAGGCCGCAAAGACCGTCGGCATTATTGTCGGCGGATTCATATTATGCTGGTTTGCACTCTCGTTATCACTCTTTTCACCTCTAATTTACTATTTCTTTTAATTAATTGAATGTAAATTATATTTTAGGCTACCATTCTTCACGGTCTATCTCGGGCGGGCGTTTTGTACCAACCAAGACTGCATTCCCGACCTTCTTCTTTCTATATTCGTTTGGTTGGGTTATTGCAATTCAATGATCAATCCATGTAAGTCTTGTCTTAGCATTCGATTGTCAACTAACGAACCAGAATGAGCCCGATCTTCATGTACTCGAGCGAGTGGTAGATCAGATGAGTTTATCAGTGATCAGATGAACAAATGATAATACCTTAAAATTAATATTCTTCTCAGACTCGAGACTCGCATTAAATCCAAAGCGAGTGAAATATAAAATATGTTAATCGATATACTTATCACTCAATTATGTCTAAAATTCTAAATTCAGAGCCATTTCTCTAATATTAAGTTTCATGTGATCTGAAGCAGAATCTAATGATTGAATTTGATTCTCCAGGTATTTACGGTCTGTTTAGCAAAGACTTTCGGCGAGCCTTCCGTAACATTCTGTGCAGATGTAAATTCCGTGAGGAAACGGTCAGCTCATTGATCCGACAGATACATATGCCAACATTCTTCGAGGACATGCCCGAAGACCTGACCAAACCTGACTCTCAGGACGACTGATCTCTTCATTGAATTTCAAGTGATAATTGAAATGTGAAACTCAAATGAAACTCAAACCAAACTCAAGACTCCGAGTGTTTTACACTAAAACATATACAACAGGGCCAGTGCTTATAAGACTAACACTCAAGCAGTCTATGAATTATTGGAAAAGTCTTCGAAACAAAGAAAACAAGCGATACATAATTGAAAAGTTGTCTCTTTATAAGACCGCAGAAGTGGTGTCCAAGAGATAGTGTGTGCGCGACTCGTGTCCGCACAATAAACATGGAAATCGTGACCGAAATAGCAATACTGTGTTCACCCAATAATCTCGACCAAAGCCTGTCCTCTGTTTGTGTGCAAATGCCGACCAAAGTTGCCTCACTTCTGATGCCAGTCTATGCATCACTTCTTTGATGTCATTGGTATAGATGTCCGAAACACTACTGTCGATAGCGTTATAGCCGTACCTCAACTTCAGCTCAATCTCTATCACAATACTGAACAATCATTTCTGTATTGTTAACCATTAGATCTAAATTTGTTATGTAAGCCATCGAAACATTAAAATTACATTAAAGACGGATATTGTTTCTAATTTATGCTAATTATTTGCATTGTTTTACTCGATTTGCTTCCAATCTTTGCCTTTCATCGATTAAATACATCGCTTAATTACTTTGACGGACCATTCAAAGCCAATTAGGAGCCGAACCCGGTCTCAGACCAAATCAAATTAGACCTGAGTTTGAATGCCTTCACTCTTTTGGCACTGATTTGATGCCTCGATTCAGTTGATCAATATCTCGAGCCTTTTCTCTTCGATAAGAGAAATCAAAGTTTATTTATTCGCCACAAACAGACAAATCCAAAGCGAAAATGCATTTTAGTCTGTATTTTGACTTCAAATCCAATTAATTCACTCAAATTATATTATATTAGAAGTGATCGGATCTGAAGAAGCGATTAAATTATAGACTCAAATGCTGTTCAACCAATCGGTGCCGGTATTGACCGCTCGCTCGCAATTATTTGTGAACCAAATTCACTAACAAATTGATTAAATGAGGCAAACCTTTGATTCTCAATACCAGAGCCAAAAGATAAATATAGAATCAGTAGAAAAGAAAAGAAAATAATTTCAATGAAAATATTATTCTTTTGCTCTCTTTTCGTGAAATAGAGTCAAACATTTTGAATGAGAGACTGACTGAAAACAAATTAGATGTTCGACCGAAAAGACAATACAATAAAAAGGATTTGTTTAATAAATTTCTTGAGATATCGAAACCAAATGGTGTGACAAATGTTTTCCAATATCTCGACAAAAGTTTTACTTTCTTTTTGTGTGAAATAAACAAACGAATGAATGAAATGAAGGAAAATCTTGTACTCTATTGAAGACAGAAAAGTATATATGGATTGGGTTTTTCAATATATACAAAAAACACTTCAACCAAATGAATGACAAAAAATTTTATATAAAAAAGTTTAAACTTTGAGAGACATTCGCGAAAATCAATTGGTTTTTCAGTATTTGCGACCAAAAAGTAATGAAAGTCCAGAGGGATATCATTTTCCGTGCGATAAGCTTTCATTTAAATGCATTATTTCGTAGTTGTTTTGTGAATATAGTATACAAACTGACGAAACGCCTAAACAAAACCAAAAGAGAAAAATATTAAATTCTTTACTTTCTTTTTAGCCTAAAAGAAAACCAATTTTCTTAGTCTTGTTTTGCAAACAATACAAACAATATTTGACAAACATTTGACAGTTATCTCGCACTTTCAACTCAGGACTGCCCACAAAAATTCATCGCATTTTGAGAGCATTACTGACATAGAAATTACTGAATTTAATCAACTGTTTTGCCGTTAAAACCGATAAACACTTTTTATCTTTTAGGTCTGGCAATGACTGAGTGAAAACCCGGTTCTAGACTTATGTCAGTCTGTCTGAGGACAGGGATGTCCAGACATTTCACGACTAGGGGTGTGATTCTGTTCGATAAGGAATCGAATCGATTGTGGAATTCCTCCCATCGCTCATCACTGAAAGAGACTGAAATCAATTTTAGTTTTAAGGAAATCCAGTTTTTGAGGGCAGAAAAGAGTGGAAGTGTTGTGTCTGTCGGTAGAGAACAAACAAATCAATTATAGTTTCGGTCGTTTGCCATCCATTTATTGAATAACCGCTCCGAAGAATCTAAAGACTCGATTCACGTTCGCAAAGACGAGACCATCGAATGATGAGACCGAACGAGCGAAACAAGAATTCTGTCCAAAAGTTGGTCTCAATTTTCAATTGGCTTCTGCTCTGTCTTTGGGCGAAAGGTTGAGGCAATGGATGCAAAGCTCAGGTGAAATCGATCGAACAGTTTCTTCTTCTCTGAGTCTATACTTCGTTATTAACTCTAAAGGAAACTCTTCTTCTAATCAGTCGCAGAACAGTAGCAAAAAATTATTATCCACTCATGAGTTATGAAGTAATCGCTCGGAAGAAGAAAATAATTGATTGAATAAAAAGATTGTAATATTAATGAATGATAAATAAGTTTCGACAATAATATTATCGAAATAATGAGTCATTAACTCTCTTTCGGTATCCAATAACCACTCGAAGAATAGGTCGTCTATTAGTGGCCCCGAAGTGAAGCCAAATAACAAAAACTAATTAATAAAAATAATTCTTAATTAGCGTTAAATATCGAAACGTTTTTTCGTTGAATTAAAGTTATCGCAAACTATTAAAATCTTTTTCAAAACTAAGGCCTCATTTAGAGCTCTGACAAACTAAATGATGATTAATGTGAACGATGTGTTGATGTCTCTGATCTGACATATTATGCGTTATTATATTCTATTAGGACTTAACGCCAAAAACAAAGTCATCGCTAAAATTTCAGCTAATTTTCAAACCAGTTCTTTGTTTTAGTCTTTGTTTTAGATATGTTTTGATGTTATGTTTTCAGCAGTTTTCAGACGATTTGCTTAATAATAATTGATTCTTCAATTATTATCACTTATCATATATTTATATCAATCTTTTAGGAAATAATGGCTTTAAGCTATCAAATAAACTGATTTAGTTCATTGAATTTCATTTGATTTCTACAAATTTCAGACTCAGAGCTCAAAAATCGCATTAATCTCCATAACTGATGAGAACAAGTGACAAACCCCTTATACCCAGTGATGAAATATCGAAAATCGTAAGTTTCCGGTGAACTCTGTGCCGATGATCGGAAGATTCACTCCAAAAGTCATTTCCATGTCTTTCCTATTCTTTAATGACGAGCCCTAAGGGTTCCCCACTTTTATCGTTGAGCAAAAGATTTCTCTCTTTATGTTTATCTCTGGTTAATAGCGACTGAATTTTTGTGATTAAAATTATTTCTCAGAGAAATTCAAATTCTTGGCGAACACTGAACTGAAATAAGGAATTGATTTTTGCTAACAATTTATCGATTTTGTGCTCAACTTTATGAACGCTCGCAAAACATATATTCAATCAATTTTTGGCTGAATTTGTGTCAATGTTGGCCTTAAGATAATTTTCATTTGTGTCGTGATGAGCAAGGTGGTCTCCATTATCGATTGGTTTGCGAGTATCAAGATCGTTAGCTCTAACAAATTGAAGATGAAGCTCTATTTATTAAGAATCATTATAAAAGATCATTAGAAAACACGAAATTATCTCTCAAAAAGTCATTTTTAAAACATTTTTCAAAATGAATTGAAAGCAATTTCGAGACAATTATGCGTTCAATAAGAAGAGATTGAGTTCGAGGACTAACTCATCCCTTGATAGCAGAATTTGCTTCAATCGCGGGTCTTCACTAAAGTGCGATCGACGCCAACACAGAATTCAAATAATGCACTTTTTCACCGGTAATTTGTTTTTCACCGTTTCTATTATTTTCAAGAGATTTTCTAATCTTTTCGTTTCAGAGAAATTGCGGATCGAATCGGTTCTGCAATCGATCCAAGAATTTGCAATAACTTCTTGTGCAAGGAATGAGATCTAAGAATGCGAAACAGTTTGTGATTAGATTACTGGCGATTACTGAAGTGTTACTTTTGATTTTACATTTAGCATAATTTCAAATCCATAATCAAATAAACATAATTAGGAATTACATTTGAAACAAAGCTCACGATTCAGTTGTCCGGGTGACTGAATAACCGTCCTTTCATTAAGTTTATCCTAAAATACAACACAATTAACATTTGATTTTGTGAAAGGCTTTCAACTTTTGGTTGAATCTCCCAAAAGGACATTATTTATAATCATATTATACACGTCTCAAGAATATGGCATTCCGTCCAAAGCCAGTGTCGACTGCTATGTGATCGACGAGTTGGTCATCTGTGGTCTCCATTGACTCTTAAGTTGACTTAATATTCAGATAAGGGATGAAAATATGAATAAAATGATAAAAGCGTTTATCCGATATGAGAACAGAAGACGAGTAAACACTATCTGTGTTTCGGTTCAGCTATTATTCGGTTATTTCTTCAGTCAATATATGCACTGATATTCAGTTGAGACACGATTTTTCGCATTTCTTGTTATCACAAATGCCTTGTCTTCTTGTGCTCCGATGGCATCGCTCTCTACTCCCTCTCCCTTTCCCTCTCAATCTCGCACATTGTTTGAGACGAACTCAGTTTCAATTGATTTTCTTTTTCTTCTCTATCGTCTAATTCTTAGTCAACCAAAAGATTAAACGAAAACTATTGGACACGAATTGAATGCATAAAACACATTAAGATATGTGTCTATTGTTGACGTTCAGTATCGATGACATACATATTGATCTCAAATCACATGTCGACCACTCTTTGGCCCGAATTTTAATATTCGTCGGACACGACGTGAAATAAGACAAAGAGATAACAAGTCTGAGTCAGTCCGAGTCAGCCCGAGTCCAGAGCTCAACAAAGACTTACTCTGTTTTTATGCCACATAAGGAACACAAAAGTAAAATATATTAAGCAAAGAATGTTTGACAGATCGGAGACAAACAAAACGAATCAAACAGACTGTGTGTCCGATGGGCTCCTATAGGGTTGGACTATGTCTTCCATGTCTTGTCCACAATATACTTGTTTGCACTGACCTTAACAATCATCAGAGATGACTAATTGGAGGGGTGTTTCGTAATTTCCCTCATGGAATAAGAAATGAAACGAATTGCTTCTTATATTGAAGATGTCAAGAATGGTAGGGCTTTTGAAGAAAACTTTCAAAATGGGTCCCAAAATCCTATAACTAATTGAGTGATAAAGTCTGGCCATCCCTGAGAATAGAGTTACAAGAGTTCAATCAAAAGACATATTAATCGGAGCTTTCGTTGAGTGGCGTCCGATTGGTTGTCGGTTCTGAGAGTTCAATGTGTCTGATATACAGGATATACAGAATATTCCGAATAGAATAGGAATTTTGGGCAAACTTTAGGCCAGAATAGGATTGATATCCGTCTCAACGCTCACAATATTATAAATCAATGTTAAGACATATAATCGTTGTTTTGTTTCCATTTCTCTTAACATCTTCTGACCATTTATCACGAGACTGATGGCAGAGCCAGACCTGATTATTCCTCCCATAATCTTTGAGTGAATTCATCCACGTTTAGACATATCTATCGATTTTTAGAGCGAAGGCCATTCTCTTTGCAATCATTTTTCGTACTGTCATTCATATATAAATACATTTGTGTTATAATTCGTATACATTTTTAATACTCGTATTTACTTTTGCGGCAGATCTGCGCCGACGGCTGTCTCTCAGGAAATGAATCTAATTTACAAATAACGCACTCTTTTCGACACAAACTCTAACGAAATGTACTCTTCCGGACACATGAATACCGAAAATGCTTTTCGGTCTCTAATAAGTTCGGTTCAGATAAAGACAATGAAGACTTAAATGTTTTAATGTAGCGATAACTAGCAAACGAACTAAAATGAACGAAAATGAACATGATAACTCATAAATTATGGACCTCTTTGCGCAGCCAAGTGCCATGATCAAACGATTTAGCACTTCATATTATTAGATATCACTTTCAAAGGGAAATTCGGCTCCAATTCTAGGAATTCCGCACATTTATCATATTTTGCTGATAAATAATTCCAGTTATGAATAATTTCAAACCAGAATTTGATAAATTATTCTGTTTCTAGAGTTTAAAGCAAATCTCATTTTGAAATCGTTTCTAACAAATTGGTCACACTTTGAGTGAATTATATGATATGTAGGTGTGATTGAAATATAGATCGATAACTAATGAGCGACTGATCGGCCATAATGTCTAATCTCATGCTATATTAGCCAATAATAAGCGAGATTATGCTTTATTAGACCGTTAGATATGATAATTTGTCAAAACGCCAATTCAATTGTTCACTATTTGACGCCAACGCTAATCGAATTGAATACATGAATGACAAACACTTTAAGAGCTCGAGAGCTCTGGTGATCAGACATTGGGTCAAACACTCAGACCATTCATACATTCGGCCGAACAGAGTATCGGCAAAATTCAAACCAAAACCCAAATGAAGTGAACAATGAATGAGCGAACGATTCTGTGTCTGAACTCCTTTTCTGGTCGACTAATCAGGTTTGAGCCCAGAATTACTTATTTCAGTTTTGTACGGGTATTCCACTCACGACTGTCTTACATGAAAAACCAATTTTGATTGCACTGACAATTCCATCACAAACTCTAAATCGAGACATATATAGAAAAATCTAACATCTCTTGTATATAGCGTTGCCATTGTTTTTAGTTTAGTGTCGACTCTGTCTTCACGGATGACATCGGGATTCATGGTATGCGTTGCGAGTAATCAGAGGAACCGTTCGATAGTCTGACAGGTCTTGAGAAATGAAAGATATGTGTTTGGCATCGCTCGCACACAATGATCACCATTTCCGCTATCGAACCCTCATTTTTGTCTACTTTTTTCACATTCACTGCTAACTAGCAATTGATAGACGAGTTCACTCTATTCTCCCCTTTAATCGATAGGCAATAGCTTTCCTCTGATAGACAGCCAAACAAGATATCAGATATTGTCTGAATTTATTCCGCATTCAAACCATTGTTAAAATCAATTGTTTAGAACACCTTTGATGTGTTCGCTCGGTTGACCTCAATCTGAGAGTATGGCCATTGGCTGTCCTCTACATCCCTATCCCGGCCATCCCTACCACATCTTCATCACTGGTTATTCCCTTTCAATTATCTTTAAAACTTTTTCAATCTTGTCTTTGGTCTGCCTTTCATTGCCTTTCCTTTAATTCATTTCTTTTCGATAGACTTTTGCAGTGATTTTAATTAGAAATCTTTAGACGAAACCATTAGAAGACGTTTAACGCTATTGCGAGTAATTTTACCGACTTTTCTGACAATAGATTCACTACTTTTAATCTTTTAGCTCAGATTAAAAGTAAGAATGGTATGGTTGGCGTCACAGCCATCAGCTATTGATGGTATGTGTTGTAGATAATGGTTGGCAAACATTGACACCGATTTCGGTAATTAGGGATAAATACTTAAATCAGTCGAACATTTATTATATAATTCATAATAATTTAAAAGTGTTTTCACAACAAAAGCCATTTATTTTGAGGTAATTCATGACTTATATTCCGATAACAGACTCTATGACACAGACTGTGCTGTCATTTCTGTCAAACAACACATACCTAACCAAAAGTGTTTCCAAACCTTTTTCACTAACATTTAGTTTAAAATCATATTTTTCCCAAATTTTTCACTGAACTCACTGTTAATGAAAGTCTTTGAGAGATAACTGGTTTTCAGGTAAATGCAAATGACTTTGGCTTACCTTAGGGTCAGTCAAACCAGAAAAGTGAGATTCAGTTGTGTTTACAGTAATTTTTGATGATTTCAATCGTAGTTCACTTTCAGCCGAGGCTAACGACTAGACTTGGCTTAAGGATACGTCTGATTACGTGTTTGGCTATCAATTACTTTCAAATCAATTGCTAAATATTTTTTGGTTCATAATTGTTCTCATTTTAAAGTCTTAATTGTTCTAAAATTGTCTCAATTATTGGCCAAATAGTTGTTTAGAGAAGTGTTTTGAGTTGTTTTCACTCAAAATAAGTGTTCACAAGTGTTGGCATATGTTTAGCGATTGAGTGAACCATAAGTTTGTACTGAAGTGCATCGAAATCTTGAGAAATGCAGGGATTGTCCAAAAGACGACTTCAGACCAAAGCATGTATTGCGGGCGCGAAGACCTTTCTCATGCTCTTCAACATAATGTTCTGGGTTAGTATCATCTCAAATATCATGGGTGACATGGCATTCATGTCCGTATAAAAGTTCCATAAGGTTTAGAACTTAAACACGAGGCCATCACAGGCTTAGACTAAACTTTAGCTATTGTTTGATTTAAGGATATAAAAGAATATAATCTCAAAGAAATGTCTTAAAAGTGATTGATATCAAAATGCCCACAATATCGCATATTTCCCATGTTCAACAATATTTGTCCTATTTTTCTCCCAATTTGGCATTTTTTGTGCAAAGTCTGTCAAAAACAAGAATATTGAAAAAAACTAAAACATCTCTATCTCTTAGTTCATTGGTCTGGTAGTTCTTATCTCGGGAATATGGATGAGATCGTCGATAACCAGAGTGTTCGAGGTGTCTCAATACCACTTCGCTCTGCCCTCTTTGTTCATAGTGACCGGTGTGATCATGCTAATGATTGGAATGTTCGCATGTTGCTGTATCACCAATGAGAAGCCGACTCTACTCTTCACCGTAAGACCAATTAATCTCGATTATGATGACTAATGTGTTGGCGCCTTACAGTTATCCATATTCTTCTTCATTGTCTTCGTTCTGGTATTCTCCGCTTCCATCACGGGTTATGTCTATCGGGATAACTTGAAAGATAGTCTTCACAACTCTCTGAACCACACTATTCTGGAGTACGGGAGTGGAGGCCTTCTCGACATGGATTGGGATCGTATTCAGGAGACCGTAAGTCCGGACGTGATCTTCATATTTAGTCACATTATGAATGTCTTTTGTCACTTAAGTTGAAGTGTTGTGGAGTCGACCGATTCAACGACTGGATCGACACCGAATGGGCCAATGAGAACAGGACTTTTCCAGACAGTTGTTGTCGGGACCGAAGTCTTTGCGATAATTTGGACGAAAAACAGATCTATCAGAACGGCTGTTACCACGAGATTCTGACACTTCTTCAGTGAGTTTGATCGAAATGTGTTGAATACTCGAATTGAATTGATCTTATCAATAGTGACAATCTCAATGGAATTGGAATCGGAATGCTCCTGGTCGCTTTCTTTCAGGTAGATCTAACTGTCAATCACTTCGATCCTAACATCACTTGATCTAAATTTAATTTATTCTTCAGATCATCGGAATGGGTCTCTCTTGTTGTCTAGCCTTCAATATAAACAAAGCCCTTTACGAAGAGATGAGAGAATAGATCTCAAATCGATTTTAGCGGTTCTTCTATTTTAAAATTATATTTTATCACATTTTAGTTTTCAATTTTATAAACAGAATTATTTTTAAATCATTTGAATTGTATTTATTGATTAAATTTTCATCAGAAAAGTTTTAAATTAACCATCGATTGATTGATCCAATTGTTCTTTAAACACGAGTTGTCGTTAATTAACCTATCATTGAATTTTTGTGAAAGCAATTCAGCCAAAAGTGATGACTCGAATGATTAATTAATGACAATCACTTCACAGCTTCAAAGTTAACATCAATATTGATATTTCTTCAAACTTTTGTTTGAACTCCAGTTACGTAAGTCTTTTGTATTAATTTTTAAACGATTTTGGGATTTGAGATCAAACTTAAATTGATTTAAAACTTTGTCTTCTCTTTCGATCTCTTTCTCAGTCGTCTATCAATTATTAACAATAGAGTCATGACTTCGCAAATATTTAAGTTTCAATTGAATTGTATTATCAATTAAATTGAAAATAAATGTCTTCGAGTATGAGATCTCTGACCAAACAAATTATAATCGATTAGTCTTTTCAACGAAAACCCTTTAAAGAAGAGTTTTGTCCAATGATTTATACCGAATGACAAAATCAATAATAATCTTGAAAACCGAAATCATTTCTAAAACTCGAATAAGAAATGGATTTTCTGAGATATATATCATCGCCAGAGTGGGAGTGAGAGAGAGGGAGAGAGAGAGAAAGATAGGAAGAGAGAGAACAGAAGAGAGACGATCGAAGAGATCGCTGACGGCTTTGATTCAAATTTTCTAACTATGGATAAAATGGTTTTTCAGAACTCATCCGAAGACAAAATATTGAATTGTGGAGAAAAAACGATCGGTTGATAAAACATATTGAACTCAACCGATCATTACTTCTGACAATGGATTTCCTCTTCAGACCATATTTTATATAACATTCTTAGCCTTCGATGGCTTTTGTGATTCAGTCAATCTTTCTTTTTGTTAATTCTTTAACGCATTTTTATTTAATGTGGTCTCAAAATGTACAAAATATATCATAAAAAGTATCATGGCTCCTTTCCCAATTACACTTGGGCTTAAGAATAGAACCAATCAGGTCTTTGGTTATGGTTTAGAGGATCAAAGCGATCGAATTCAATTTATCCGTGAGGTAAATAAAACAGTTTTCCATCTGAATATTTTGATCACAAGACCATTGTTGGAAATATTTTTCAATAAACTGAGTCTTGTGTTGGGTCTTATGATCGGTTGATTGAACGGATGATCCGTTTTTGCACACTTTTCCCGCTATAGTAAGCCTTTAAAGTTATTCGACCCAAATGTGACCCAATTATAGTGAATGAAGACCGTTGTGACCCAACGATACATATATTGTATGATATGATAAAGGAATCCTTGGATTGCATTCAATACTGTCTTCAGTACTTCGAGCGAGCCTTACATGGAATCTAAGGAAACGATTATCCGGTCTATAGAGAGCTCATTGGAATCAAACGATTCTTTGATCTGAGAATCAGTTGTCCATAATATACATATTAAGTGAACAATCAATCAAAACAGAACTGAATAGCAGTCAGAATAGGATTTAATGGAAAGTCAAGTCAAATATTGTTCACTCGATTGCCGGGTCTTTGCGTTGGCTTTCAATCTGTTCCCGACTTTTGTTTATTTCACTTTTATTCGAGTTTCATATGAATCGCGATATTTTGTGTATATCTCAGCCAAACAGTCATAAAAGGCTTGTCTTCACAGCGAATCCATTATCCGATCAATTTCTGGACCGATTGCTCTCATTAGGAACAGTCAGCCCAACAGTCAACCCAACAGTCAACCCAACCGACCCAAACCAATATTAATGATGGTCTTCGACTCGAATCGAGTCATCAATGATTACATTGATTGCACTTTTGTCGGCAAACTTTCGGTGAATCTGTTTTTGCGTCAAAATTCAAATCAATTAAAACATCAGTTTTGTCACGATTTTAGTCTCCGATAAGAAAACCGTTTCTTTGTGTCAATCGATTGAATGACAAGCGATCGATACCTTCAGAAGTGATGCCATCACTAAAAGGATGGCTCAAAATCTGTTAATCTCTTTCTCGCGGTAAAAGTTATTTATGTATTCTGACATCACTTTAATTGAATAGTTTGTTCCCGATTTGACCAATAGTTAGCAGTGTTCGGTCACTTCTGCTAATGTTCTTGTGGTTAGTAACTAGATTCAACTATCATTCAACAATCTAGGTCATCCTTGAACTTGAGTAACAGTTTTATCTAGATAGTCTGATCATTTGAACAATCAAAATAGCAAAACACAATTATCGATGACTTTCCAGTGTTTGGATTCAGTCTATTGTCAGTTATCAGCAATCAGTGGACATCTTTGGCAAAGATTGATGGATCACTTGATCGGTGATCATCTGAGGGGAGGAGAGGTGTCGGTCGGTCTCATCCCTACATCCCATCAATCGGTGCCGTAATTGATGTCAAACCCCAACCAAAACGACTCCAATTCAGGCGTGCATTCAATGCAAGCATTGATTCACACAATAAAAGACTTTTCATTAGATTTCGTTTAAAATCTGTTTTTTGTTTTGAATTCAATTGTGATTACAATTTGTCTTAACTTTAATTGATTTTCGGTTTCGTTGAGTCAACCAATCAATAGTGAAATGGCAATGAAAATGATGGTAAGTATCACTTGATTGACCCCAAAGATGATCCCATGTCTGACCGGTGTCTTATCTCTTGTCTTAGGGACAACCGATCATATTCCTGAAGGAGGGAACAGAGAGTCTTCAGGGCAAGAGTCAAGTGATCAGTAACATAACCGCGTGTCAGAGTGTGTCCGAAGCGATCCGAACCACATTAGGTCCGCGAGGAATGGACAAACTGATCGTCGACGCTAAGGGGAGTGTCACCATCAGCAATGACGGCGCCACTATCCTCAAGAAGCTGGACATTGTGCACCCGGCAGCTAAGACACTGGTCGATATCGCCAAGTCTCAAGACGATGAGGTATGACTAGGCTTGACCTCCGATAGACTCACGTGTTTCTCAATGGACAGGTCGGAGACGGCACCACTACTGTCACTCTCATAGCCGCAGAACTCCTTAAACAAAGCAAATCTTTTGTCGAAGACGGTATGCATCCGCAGACCATAATCAAAAGCTTCCGAAAGGGAAGACAATTATCGGTTCAGAAAATCGATGAGATATCTGTGAAGTTGTCTAAGGATGACCTGAAGGGCAAGCGATCACTTCTGGAGAAGTGTGCGCTCACGAGTCTCAGCTCTAAACTAGTGTCTCAACAGAAAGAATTCTTCGCAAAGATGGTCGTCGACGCTGTAATGCATTTGGACGAAAACACATTGCCTCTGGACATGATTGGCATTAAGAAGATTCAGGGCGGAGGCCTCGAGGAGTCCCGACTCATTGCCGGAGTCGCTTTCAAGAAGACTTTCTCTTACGCCGGCTTTGAAATGCAACCGAAACAATACAAGAATCCAAAGATCGCTTTATTGAACGTTGAACTCGAACTCAAGGCCGAGAAAGACAACGCCGAGATCAGAGTGGATACCGTTGAAGAGTACCAGAAAGTGGTCGACGCCGAGTGGAATATACTCTATGACAAGCTTAAGAAAATACATGATAGCGGAGCCAAAGTGGTTCTTTCGAAGCTACCGATCGGAGACGTGGCCACTCAGTATTTCGCAGATAGAGACATGTTCTGCGCCGGTCGTGTGCCCGAAGATGATCTTAGGAGGACTATGAAGTCTTGCGGCGGATCTATTCTAACCACTTGTTATGACTTAAGTGACCAAAACTTAGGCACTTGTGAAGAGTTCGATGAGATTCAGATCGGAGGCGAAAGGTATGTCTTGGTTTGCATTTGTGTCGGTCTTCTGACCCACAGAAAGTCAGTTGATATCCGAATCTCTGATAGGATATTAGCGTTACTTTTGTGGAACATTAAAATCAATTGATTCGAGAGTAGGCTTAAAACCACTCATTGTTTTTGGCCTTAGTTTTGAAATCAGACAAAACTAATTGATTTTCTTATCTTTAGATTCAATATCTTCAAAGGCTGTCCAAACTCGAAGACTGTGACCATAATCTTGAGAGGAGGAGCCGAACAGTTCATCGAAGAGACGGAGCGATCACTTCACGACGCGATTATGATAGTGAGGCGATGCCTGAAGAACGACGCGATCGTCGCCGGAGGCGGTGCCCTCGAAATGGAAATCTCAAAATACTTGAGAGACTATTCGCGAACAATTGCCGGCAAAGAACAGCTATTGATCGGCGCAATGGCCAAAGCATTTGAAGTGATTCCGCGCCAACTCTGCGATAACGCGGGTTTCGATGCGACCAATATTTTGAACAAATTGAGACAAAAACACTCACAACCGGACGGATTGTGGTTTGGCGTAGATATCATCAACGAAGACATCGCTAATAACTTTGATGCTTGCGTTTGGGAACCGGCGATCGTTAAGACCAATGCTATCATCGCCGCGACCGAAGCCGCGTGTCTTATACTGTCCGTCGACGAGACAGTGAAGAGTCCAAAATCACAGGGAGAGGCGACTCAGGCCGCACAACGGATGGGAATGGCGTAAAGCCTAACATTTAATTATGTTTTTTAACTAATTTTTTGCAAACTTTGTGTTAATTTAATTTAAAACCAATTTTAATTACGAAATGAAAACTGATTTCAATACTTACCTAACATTTCGAGTATTTTGCAATCGATTTATTGCCAAAACATTATATTCGAGACATTTTTCGCAATAAATATACAGTAAATTCACTGCAAATCCAATTCGTTTGATAATAATTTGTTATAAGTTATCATTCATTGAACTCCAGAGGAATACCACTTTCGACACTTCATATCCATCCTATTAGTCATACCTTTCCTTCCGATCCTATCGTAGTTCGACAATAGATGTCATTCGACTCTCACTTACGACCAATTCATTTGGGATTCTGTATCACAGAATCGATACAATAAAATGCAATTTCCGAAAGATTTGATGGAATAAATCGGATTAAATCATATCAGAATCAGAGCACAGATTTTCATTCAAGCAATTAATGTCATCGCAATCGTGCGAAAAGTGGTTTTCCGCTCCAAATCCAAACCAAATTTTTCGCCTCAAGAATTCCAGAATTGGCACAAACTATGGTTTAGCAACAAATGGATTATTTATTCGAATATAAAACAGAATTTAATAATAAAAATAATAATAAATAGATATTAAGTAAAAGTTATCCAAAACTAATAGTTCGAGTGCTGTCCTTCAAAACGGGTGCAGTCGGAGCGACGAAATCAAAGCGATTCCATTGTCCGAATCGGCCACATATTGATTGTCATTACCGTTGCCGTTATCATCACTTCTTTGGCTTCGTTTTGTCAAAACATATTTATATCGATTCGATCTCCAGTTCTGGTAAGCGGTTAAGTGATGGTCGAAACAGACGGCGAACCAAAGACAGGCCATAAGAATGAGAAGCGTCACTGAGAGGATCAACAGTATTGAAGTGATGATCGAATTGGAGATTCTTAGACAGTTCGGAAACACCAAATAGATTGTCCATAAAGTGGTCGGCACAACAATGAGAGCTTTGATGAAGTCAATGATCAAATAGCATCGGTTTGTGTTGTCTCTGGAGTTGAGCCAATCTTTGAAGTCTTTGTGGACTCTTTTGGCATTGAGATCAGTGTTACATAACTCGCATTTAGTTGTCTTCTTCACTGTCAACCACTTCTGTTGACAATCTTTGTGGACGAGTCCGAGCGATCCCTTGCATTTGCAAATAGAGATGAGTCTACCCTTGGATTTGCCCGAAAAGCATATCCGACAACAGTTTTTCCACTCTTGAGAAGTGACTTCGTTTTCGTCCGAAGCACTAGACGTTTGAATTACAAACTTTGATGACATTTCTTGTAATCCGATCTAAATATCTGTCAAACGGTTTGAAGAATTAATTCATATTTTCGTGCGATTCTATGTTAACACGAATTGATTGATTGAGCGCGCGATCACTTTTCGCTGTCCTCGTAGTCATTGAATGCTATCATATGTCGGTATCGCTCATACATTAGACTACATTAAAACAATTTATTGAACAATCAATCGATCGATTGATTCATTGATCGTTTCTATCGGTCAAACAATTTATAATTTATTGACTGAACTAAACATTTGATTA
>JAQGAJ010000084.1:0-23238 GCA_034689365.1 Liebstadia similis | reverse complement strand
ATCATTTGGAGAGAAACCTCTAAATCGTTAGCATTTCGTTGATTTGTCGGAATCAGAAAAACTCGTATTTAATTATAAATAATTTGAGTTTCAAATCAAGTTTTTGAACAATTCTCTCGATTAATAAATTTAAAAACTAATTATGGGATCGACTAAAGTGTTGTCTGATGTCAACTCTATTTATAAGCCGAGGGCATTATATTCCAGTTCCTCGACATCGACACAACTTTTGTCTTATTTCGGGCGCACTCTATCGTAAACACATTCAAAGCCCTAATCGTTTAGTCTTTTTGTTTGATTTGATGTAACGCGTGATTCAAAGAAGAGGTCATTCTTTGGTCGGCTGTGCCTTATCTTCGGCAGCAGTGGTGGTAATGCCATCTCTGATGTCGATCCGATCATCCGTTTTCATATGTCCGTCATATCATTCATACGAAGCGATAAAATGTTTGAAGAAGTGAATTGCGATTCACGAAGAATGCCTTCTTCGAGCCCCTCCTCTATGACATGAACCATAACACAGGCCTAACACAAGACAAGAGCACAGGCTTTGGGTTTGAGTTGAGTTGCATTGCATTTGAGTCTAGTTTTAGTGCGAAATTCGTTCTGAAATTACTTAAACTTTTTTTTTGGTTTGCGAGAAGTTGACTGAACCCGTGAGGAATGCCATCGGGTTGGGACTCGACGGTAGGACCAGGTCCTAGATTATAATCAAAAACTAGTCCTCAACAGACTTCACAGACTGGTTGAGAATAAGTAGCGAATAATTTGTTTTTATTGAATTGAAGGATCGAAATGATAGTTAAGGATAGGTTCGTGTCTTAACTGAGACTAACTGTGAGCTAACACACAGTCAGTTAGTATTTGTTTGTAAACGCTTTTGTATTGAATAACAAACCGATTGTTTAGTTTAAATTGAAAACAAAATGTCACTAAAACTCAATTTTAGCCAATATTGATAGTCGTCGTCAGTCGTGTCCTTTCGATCGACCCATTTTCACGCCTGATCGGCCTCGAAATACTTACAAGTCGTACGTATACCTGAGCTGATGGTTGTGCCACACTTTGCTGTATGTCATACACAACCGACTAATTCTCTAAACAACTCATTCTTACGAAGGACTCAAACAACTCGTTAAAAGAGACAATTATTATGCAATATATTAGAGGATAACTGAATTTAAGGTTAGCTCAGATGTTATGCACAGTTAGGTTAGGAACGGCTTATCCTCTGCTCAGCTCTCAAACAAACAAATTCAATGCAAAACAAATGACCTCAAAATGAGAACTTTGTTTATCGTATTTATTAGATTATTCACAATATTTCATACAAATTAATAAACAGAGTTTGCATTGAATCGCGCGTCCAATCACTTCTAACCGGGTTATGGGGTAATCGGTGGGGCGAGCGATACACCGATAGACCGGTGCGCCGAACAAACGCACTCATCGGTAATAATGGGCTCAATGAGGATGTGCTCGAATGTGCTTTCGGTCACATTCACCACATTCTGGCTCTGACTCTGACTCGAGTTTCACTTTTTAGTCTTTAATCAAATCAAAGATTAACGTTCGTAATGTTAATACTCTGCTCCTAATAAGTTGTCGGAAGGTTAATAGCATATTGTGGTTAAGCATAGCTGTTCATAGATCTCAAAGATCATTCCATCTTTCGGGCTCTTGAGCACGGAAACAGTTATCCTGGTGTTAGTGAAAAACAAGTAAAATATTTGGCTCACAATTACTTAGGTTTGCAATCGAGATAAGTAAATGATAATTAAATAGTGATATAAGAGTTATCGTGGAAACCGCAACCATTAGAGACTGTGATCAGGATCTCAAGCAATGCAACCAATATCTGTCTAACACTGAGAATGTGAAGAAATCGGATCCAATGGTAATGATATCAAGTGTTAACTTATAGTTAACTTCGAGACTAACGAGAATTGATATGAAAATTCAGTTCTAATATTAGCTGAAACTCAATGTTTGCTTTACAATCATTGTCTGACGTCATGGACTGGATTTAGAAACCGAATACACTTTAAGTCTTAAAAGTGTCGTAACTTTTAATAAGTGACGACTTTTCCACTTAAAGCTCAGTCCGGACCTAACCTTTGCTTTCAATTGAACTAATTTAATGAATATTAAGTCTTCGGACAATCAATTAGTTGTCAAATTGGTTAGAATGATGTGAAATGAGCCCATTATGAGCCTAGAATGAGAGCCCACATTCACATTCATCATATTTATATTGCATCAGACGATTGCACACTAATTAAGATACCAGTGCTCTGTAAGTAGTGCTCAGTATTGTTGAGCACCTGTAAGGTTCACATCTCGGTGTCAATAGTTGAGCCAATTTTCAAATTGTTTAGTAAATCAAACATTTGTTACGATTTGCATACGAATCGAGCGTTGGCTCAGATATTGCTATCATATCAGCACAAAAGGCAAACATTAATTGAATTGAGTTCTGTATCGGTATTAGCGTTACATTTGTTATGTATTAAATGCAAAGTCTATGGCATTCGAGTACGGACTGGGTTTCACTTCCTGGTCCACAAAAAAGCATTTTATTGAGAAATGAGAAAAGAGTTCAATAGATGTGTTGCAAAACGGATCCGATTGGGGCTGACTTTGAATGAGTGCATTACAGCGAACGATATGTTAGCCAACAAAATAGTGGGTTTAAGCAAACGGGTCAGCACTCAGGTTGTCCTGGCCTGGAGTCTGTGCAACAAAAACAATGCACTGATCCGACCGGTGTTGCCATTCGTGTTACCATTCGTTTTGTACTCAAACACACATTTGACGATAGATTCGGGTTTTGAACGAAAAGCGCCAAATATTTCATTACAAGTGAGGTCTAAATGGGATGTTCTGATCGGTAGACATCATGGGTAGAGATGGGACAGACATCGTGGGAGAGAATCTCAATTGAATACATATTATCGGTTTGAAGATTTGGTGAAACCTCAGCAATAGTTTTGTCACTTTTGTCATTGATATAGTATTTAGAGTTAATAATCATCTCAAATGTTCAATAATAAAGAGAATACCAATCATTCGATTGGTTGCGGTTAAAGAATTTAAGGTTCGGTCACTTTAAGGACATCTATAAGTAAACAAGTGTGGGTCGGACTAATCGTTTATGGCATTGCCGTCTTTGGTAAGTGTTTGGTCGTCCCATTCAGTCCGATACTGATGTGCACTCAATCCAAGCAAAGGCCAGTTCTGACCCTCTTTTCTAACCAGTTTTGTAATCATAACAAAAAGGATTCAATTGAGTCAATGAGAGAATTAGACAAATAACTAATATATAGATTAAAAGGTCGGGTGAGGGGAAGGGAGGGGAGAGAGAGAGAGAGAGAGAGAGAGATTCTAATTATAATCTAAGAGCTGATCCATTGATCAGTTGAGAGCAGACCAGAACTCATTCCTTTTGGACATTTCAATCATTTGAAAAATTTAAAATTCAAAACTCGCTAATTAGCGCACGATTTTCACTCTATTCGATCTTGGATTTGACAAATTTATACCTTAATAATTAATTAATTTGTTCTCCTATCAGATGTAAGCGAGTTTGCAAACTTGACAATCAAGTATCACTTGTGAGGCATCAAATTGTGGAGAGCAGACAATTTGGGGTCGACGCCCATCCTGTCCACAAAAATCACAACTAAATAGATATTAAGCAGAGCTGAGCTCTTACTAAATGGTAAGGAGCAGTCTCTTCAATACCTGGCTGTGCCCTATCCGTCCCATCCGTACCTCTCTCTCAGAACCTATTCTCGGATATCCTCTCAAAAAACTAATGTTATTGTGATTGGAGTCGAATCTGTGTCCCAACAAAAGCAATACATATCTTTAAAAATGAGACCAAAAGTTCTGAAAGTCTTGACATAGAGTCTAATAAAATATTCGTTTCGACTCTTATTTCTTATATATTTTTCTTCTTCTTTTTGAACCTCTCAGTGAGGCTCTCACTCACTCTTCTGAGTGAGAAAAAGAGGGCTATAAATACCAAAAAGTGGAGTATTGGTGAGGATTGTGAAGGCATTGGTAAGCATTTGTGAGGCACTCCCGTCCGTCCCGTCTAGTCTGTGAAGGGGACGACGAGTGGCACAACCATCACAAACATTAGAAACACAGTTCTTGGCTGAGAAGCACTACATCTACAGCACCTCTACATCGTGGGGAACCTCTTTGTCAAAGACCTTGAGATGCGAACATTGGATGACCCGGACAGGCATTTATGGCAATATACTAGTTATTCTGTTCGCTATGTGGCCGACCATTCATAGCATTCGACTTCTTTGATGTGGCAAACCATCAGATTTGGGCTTACAATGCATTCCTCACCGATCACAACAGTTTGCGGCCATTGAGTCCCTGTTAGGTCTGTTAGGGCCCTGTGTTTAGAACTATTAGGCACTTGTTGTCGACAACAGTCGACAAATTTCAACCAATTGTTACTCATTTTCAGACCTCTCAGACCTGACTATCGCACCACTAATTGAGCCCATTATTAACAAATTGTTCTATCAGTCAGTCATTTAATTAGTGAATGACTTTCATTGATTGGTTTAGAGTGGGTTCGCAATTGTGATCGTAATAATGATGGTAATAGTGATCGCAATGAGTGATCAAATAATCAAATATTTGTCTTCAAAAGCAACAAACAGTCGTCAAAAGGAAAGTATGCAACAAATAATCCCGAAATACAGTTATGGCATAATGTGTCGAAAATGAAGTGTTAAAAAGTGGATGAGTTGTCAATAGAGTAAAACAAATGTAAGCAATGATTACATTGAAGTTGAAAGAAGTTGTTCTCGTTTTGAGACCAAAACTTCTCTATTTTCTCTATTTATTACCAATTTATGGCTCATTTAACATCTGTTGGTATATTAAACTTGAATTACATTAGAATTGCACTCAATTTGATGACTTATAGTCGGCTCAAGTGGTGTTCGCGCGAACGCC
The DNA here is from genome assembly GCA_034689365.1 of Liebstadia similis. Taxonomy (NCBI): domain Eukaryota; kingdom Metazoa; phylum Arthropoda; class Arachnida; order Sarcoptiformes; family Liebstadiidae; genus Liebstadia; species Liebstadia similis. The sequence continues at coordinate 18,252 of JAQGAJ010000084.1, read as the reverse complement.
ACGTGCAGTGATGGTAGGTCTTAGTGTAGGTCTCGGTCTGAGTTGCTTACGGGTGGCTACGGGACAGGTGATGATCATATTGTTTACGGCGTGTAATTCTAGAGGCAGGTGCTGTTCACTGTTCACTCTGGTGTTCAGTGCTCTTCGATCCTCTTCACTACTCCTCACTACGACTCGACTCAAATTAGTCGAACCGAAGGACACAAATAGTTATGATAAATGTCTAAACACTAAGCAATGCATGCGATAAGCATTGCTTTTGGCAGACAATGAATGCCACACAACGTATGCCTTCATTGCCTTCCCCTGGAATTGCATTTCATTACAAGTGGTTTATTATTAATAACTATTATATTATTGGCTCAAAAGCCTCGGTTAATGTTTTTTGTTTTGCACACAAAATGGAAAATTTATGAATTATATGAAAGGAAATACTTGTGCCCAGACTTAGACCGTCGATGAGATTGTCTGATATGTGTTATGGGCTAACGATTGACATTCATTGCTCACTCAAATACTTATTCAAACAAAATCATTGGACGGAATAAGAATTTAATTTTCTTATGAGATAATTAAGTATTAGTTAAGTATTAGTGCCTTCACTTTGAATTAGCATTAAATGCATTAGCAGTTTGTGATCGCAACCAATTTGATTATAAAACAGCGATCGAGAGTTGGCTTTCATTTATGGTCTGTCACTTATGTCTGGTCCCAAACAGAATGCATATTCCAAGGGCACCAAAATAGCGTGAAATACAGGCGCTCAGAGCAGACTTGGCTCATGTGGATGACCCGATATGTGGTGTGCGCTCGGGGTCCAAAAGCGGAAACACCGATAATTTGCATCAAAGAGAAGCTTTTCAAAAGTTTCAGATGAATGCATACCAATTGGGAGACTCCTCAGTCACTCACTCTCTTAGCCATTCAATAATGAACACCAATTTAATATACTTTTCAACATATTCACCATGATATTCATGATAATCAACGAGGTTGTGACAAAAGTGACAAGAGTTGACATTTGCCACTCAAAAGTGTCCCAATATTTCTTATGCCAATAGAGCATCAATTGATTGAGAAGATTATGTAAGAATTGGATACATTGTGACGATCTGTTCACATCCCTCTTCACATCCCTGTGCACACACACCACACGCATACCCAATGCTTTTTGTATCTCAAATAGAACTCTAAATTTAAAATCATTAGTTAATCTCTTCTATTGAGTCAACCACTCATGAAAATGTTTAACAATATAAATACATTTGGTCTCCGGTTTCGTGTTTATAAACCAATAAAATGGCATTTAATAGAATATAATTGTTCGATGGATGAAGTGATGGACCAGCAAAGTGGCAAAGTATCATGCTAGACTCAATAATTACTTAATGAAAGTGCTAATAAAGAGCTCATTGACTAGGTTTCGATATAAAAGCGTTAACCAATTGTTCGTCTGTTGGTTGTGTTGGGTTATGTTTGTATTTGTGTTATGGCAATAGTGTTGATGTGATGCTAATCAGGAGTCAAAGTGTGACCGAATGTCAATTGAGACTTAAGTGACACTAATTTCGTGGTTTCTCTAAATATTTGAGTTATCGATACTAAGCGAGTGGAGTGAAGTGGCGTTCCTTCCCTTCCATTCGCTCCCAAACTCTTCCAACACATTAACAAAACTTTTAAAGAAAACTAATTAAAAACTATTTGAGTTATCACTAAATACTGTTTTTTTTGTAATCAAAATTTATTGCAAAACAGTGTATGAAAACAATAAAAATTAGTTAACTATCGGAGTAATAGAGATGATGTCAGATAAGTAATAGAGTGAGAAATGGCAGATCAAGTCTTTGAGGGATCAGATCTGGTCATCGGTTCCGCAACGCGAAGATTGCGGACTTGTTTTGCGTTACATAAGTGGTCAATGAAATTGTAATTTATTAGTGATTTCTGTGGAATTGGTGTAATATATTCGCCGCTGTCATACATGTATGTAATTATATATAAAAAGATGTGATAATCGTTGTAATTAACATAATTGAAATGCAGTACAATTTAATTTAATAGTGATCTGGTAGTCATACCCCTGCGGTACCGGTGGTCCGATGTTCTTCTGCAGCGTCTGATGCATTGGCCACAGATCTGATGATTAATTGCTAAGTGATATAAGGAAGTCGTCGATAGCTCTCGGAGTCCGTTACCAGAGCTCCGGTGTATCCGTTCGACGGCTAGTGTTGTGCTGTTCCGCAAAACTAGAAAACAGGGGAACAGAAGAAAAACAAAATCAAATTTTGAGAATAAGTTTATTGTTCACTAAAATTATAAACAAAATCATTTTTGGCGAACAGAGTCAACATTTTGGCAGAGTTTTTGTGCATTTTCTCTCAATTCTGTTATTTTTGTGCAGACAGTCGTCGGCAGAGATTTTAATGTTTTTGTTAAAAACATTCAGTTTATGCTATTTCGGTGCTGAGGGTGAAAATGGTAAGAGATATTTGTGCCGCTCCTGTTTGGAAACACTCTGAGCCCGAGGCTCAGGAAGTATTGACAATAAGCGGAGGAGAGTTGGACTCAAGAAGTGCACAATTGGAAGCACTGGCTCTGAATCACCCGATGTTATGATCACTGCCGCAGACATACGGGGAGGTATTGGAGAGGGAGGACAGGGAGAGGGATGGGGAGAGAGAGAAAGAGAGAGACAAGTGAGGAATGTTTTAACTACAACAAGAGATGTGTGACTACACTCAGGGAGAAAAAGAAGCGTCAGAGAGGAAAATATGGAGGGCTTTAGGGTCTCGTCATAGTCTTCAAAGTATCCGTCGTTTTGGCCGCGAATATAATTTTGTGAGCTATCACTCGGTTCTTAACTCCAATACTTATGCCTCTGTTATGCACTCAATAGAGAGAACGTATTGACTTTGGGTAATAAAAATGATATATAAAATGATATATCTTTCGATTCTTTTGGCTCTCATTCCTCTCATTCGCTTCATTGCAAATTTGGTTCAATATTTGTGAATAAAATTTTTTATATAACATTTCAAGTCTTCTGATCTCAAAAAGTAGTACTCATTCAAAGTTGAGTGCGTTCTCGAGACAAACAATCAGTTAGTTATGTATACCATTGCGTGAGTTGTGCTAACATTAGTGTCGAGCAAGTCTTGAAACAACTTTTCGTACTAAATAAAAGCAAAACATCGAGAAAATGATAGAACAGATGATATTTTAATGCTTTGGTTCGTATAATCCAATTATTTAGATAATTATCGATAATTTCATCACAAACTCAGACTCAGAGCAAATATTTTTTAATCAATTGAATAAATTCTGTAATTCTTAATGAAAGCCGGAATTGAAGTCATCAATCATTCAATTAGGAAATGAATAACACTATTGGTTGACACAAAAAGGTTAAACTTTTGTCTCAATTCGAATAAAAGGAATAAAAGCAATGAAAGGAAAAAATTAGTTTTAATGCTAGCCTTATATCAGATGAATGTGTGGTTACGGACGCGAAGACCGCCTCCGATACTAATTTTAGTTGAGGCCAAACCGAAGATCAATGTATGGGATATTCGTTTAATAGTTGACTTCAGAGAAAATGGTACACAAATTGAACCGAAAGAACAAGTTTATCAGCAAAATATTCAAGTGATCCCAATCTGTGATACCTGAGAGCGTGTTTGACTGGTGGGGGAGCGGTCGGGGGGACTAAGTAATAGTGCGTTTCTGTTTAACTTTATAATAAAAAAGGTATCATTTGTGACAATAGTTAGCCATTTGGCACAATAACCATCAAAATTAAGTTTGAAGAGAAACAAGTATTCGAGCACTTCTTGAGGGCTAAGACGAGTGACGAGTTGGCGATCTGTGCCCATACCTGTGCCCATACCATGGCTTCCTGTATATGCTGTATATGCGCCAAAATAATTACACATTATTAGAATGAGTGGCACAGAGTTTGAGTTCATTTGTGTGAAGCAGTTCTTAAATATTGTTTAGGACCGGATCATTTTGGAAAGGAGTGAACCTGAACTGAGTCGAGTTTAGGAACCGAACTCCTGAGCAGTGCTGAGCCTAAGACTTCTGTTCTGTTCTCGACTGTTCTGGTGCTGAACCATAATCATGTTGTGCGCTCATTGACAACAAAGCAATCCATTCGTTTGGAACAATTCAGTGTCGATGGTCTAAAAGCTCAGTCATCCAGTTCTGGCACAGCTCTGGAACTGCTCTGACATAGCTCTGACTCGTTTTGCTTTGGATGTGCTCATCGAAGACCAACATTTAGACCATCGATGGCTCAAAATATAACTTTTAATAGATTACATTCGATAGGATAACACAATATTAGTGTGACATTAGCCCACTATACACTATACTCTACCCACTATGCATATAATTCACTCGATTGCCTTCTGTCCCCCTTTCCACTGATCAAATAATAAAGGCTGAGGTGACGCCACTTCACATTAGCCCACACTATATATAACCATATATTATATTATAAAAGTATATTCTTGTGGAGAGAAGTGGAGAGAGGACTGGGAGAGCATCGGTGAGGAGTGGTGTGTCTGTGCGGCTCTGCCATCATTTCTTAGCGCTATTAGAGAAGTGCAGTATTTGTGTATTAACCGCTGCTTCACTCCAGCGCTAACATAAAGAGTGTAACATTACTTTCAGCAATCGATAGAATAGAGAAAGCATTGAAAGAGAGAGTCAGAGCACTGAGAGAGGGATGAGAGCACTGGGAGGAGGACTGAGAGCACAACTGAGAGGAGGACTGAGAGCACAACTGAGAGGAGGACTGAGAGCACAACCATCTCTGAACAGACAGAGAGTGAGAGCTTTGCGAGCAAACAGCGATTGAATTATTCATCCGGTCATATAAGTATCAGCCGTAGAAGCCGTCGAAAGCAAAGCCAATCTTTGTTGCCCTCGCACTGCCTCTCCCTATCTCTCCCTTTCTCCGCATCTCTGGCTTTGGCTTCACTTTTCGTATCTCATTCTGACTGACATTTTCCCGGAAAAAATGGGCAAAAGTTGTTTGCAATAACTTGTGTTTTGGCTCTCTTTTTGTGCCTTTCTTTTTATGATTGTTCATTGCTATCAACTATAAGTCCAATACTAAGGCTATTGCCATAACAGTTACCTAAGAGTTGGATCTGAGGACAGGAGAGGCCACTGAGCAGCGCCACAATGCCAGCACTGGGAGCAGATGTGTGGCCAATGATGCTCTGTTCCCAATCCTGTCTATCTATTTACTATTTTTTGAGCCCAAATGCAATTTAACCGGAAGGAGATGGCAATGAGTGATGCCTTGGACTGGAAATGGCTATTATGTGATCACAAGAGCACAACTGGTCGGCCGCTAATGTGCTTAACAGGCATTGAGAATACATTGAGATATGCATTCATTACATCTAAATATTGTTTGTCTCTCTTTTCTATTTGAATAATAGTTTTATTACATTTCATACATTATATACACATTTGTCAGATGTCAACAAAGCCGAGCCTCATCTGCATTGCCTCCGATCCCTGTCTTGAGGGCTGACCCCTCCCTATCCCTGTTTGACTGAGCGCTTCATTTTATCATTAAATAGAAACCAATGTTTTTATTGATAATCGACGCGCGCTTTGTTTGATTTGAACACTTGTTTGAGTATTTAGTGCAGACTTGATTGCGGTTATGACACAAACGTCGGTATTTGGTATCTAATATCTCGGTCATAGAAAGATGAGGAAGAATGTAATCGACTCAATGAACACTCCTTACAAAAACTTATGGTTCATAAGTGCTTAACATTCGAACCAAATTAAGCCAATTGTTAGTAAACTTTTAACTTTATTTAACTCTATTAAGGCTTAAAAATTAGAGCCAAACAGTGAAGCGCTTTATATTCGTTAGTTTGAGGTCACGCTTACAAAAATGTTAGAGACGTTACACTTTTGGCATCCGAGCTAAGGCTCAATACAACTAGAAGTGCAATACAACTAAATTCTTGTGCGCATCCAAAACAGATCAATAAGAGTGAGAGAGCTCTGTATATATACCGACTTCTCGAGTCTTTAAAGCAAAATGTAATCACGAGAATAAACCCGAAGCATAACTCCTTTACATTTGCTATTGCTTTGAGTAGTGAAGGAAACACTGAAGTGAGTGAATGTGAGCTCACATTTGTGGAGAGGCATCGGCCGGGAGAGGGAAGGGAGAGACGGGAGAGACAGGAGAGGGACGGGAGAGACAGGAGAGGACCCGAGAAAGACTGGAGAGAGGGTTGCTTTGGCTCTGCAATAGAGCTCACAGACAAGTAATTTAATGACAAAGAATATAAGAGAGCAGTAAGAAAGCAAAGTATCTGCCGGTCCGGTGTGTTTGAGCTGAGTTTGAACTGAGTTTGAGCTAAGTTGCAATTATTATTTAAATCAAAGAAGCGAAAACATGTCATTGAACAAGAAGTGAAAGATATTTCTCACTCAGACCGAGATTTTCTTCTGCAATAGAGTTCAAAAACTAAAGAAAAAGAATAATTCTTATTATTGCTTTTCGAGCGTAGGCTTCGAGTATTGGCTTCGGGTTTATGTTCGCTATGAGTTTGCGCTTCAGTCAAAGCAACAAAAAATTGAGACATCGGGCAAATGAAAAGCAATCACAGACTAAAAGAATCGCGATTTCAATACGAATTACTGATAAGAAAACAATAAAAATTAGTTTTTGGGCCAAAACTAAATTGAATGCAAAGTTATTTGAATTTTGAATATTGAAGCCGAGACTCTCTCGTCTGCAATACTTTGCGGTCATTTCCTTTCAATTTTACTTTTTCTTACATTTTATTATTTTTCATTAAAACGTCTTAACGCTGACGACGTTCAACGAACTACTGGTAGGGCTCAGGAATGAGATGAGGGGCTGAGGAGGGCCTCAAACTCACTCTTAATGTGTAGGTGTTTCTCATCTTTAAGTTAAACCATTGCATCGAATAATAAGTTACCACAAAATTATTGTTTTCTACTCTAAATGAATATATTTGATCGCATTTACGTAAAGAACAAACTTTTGTCAAATAAAAAACACTAAATTCAATGCAATGATAGGCTTGTGATGAGACCAATAACTCCTCTCTCGTCTGGTCTGAGAACTGGTATTCTCGCGAATCAATATTTACAGACAATCGATATCAACTCACTTGAGCTCTAATCTGTTAACTTATATTTTGTCAGTAAAGAGAAAAAAGTTAATAAGTTTTAAGTATGCGATGAGAAGCTAATCGTTAGATCTCATTCTCAATCTGTTCGGTCTCTCAATTCATGCAATAATAAAATATTAAACAGAAATTATCGCTAAAAAGAATAATAGTTTTATTAATAAATTGTCCGAAAAAATGAAAAATGTCTCACAAAATGATTTGTTAGACTGAGAGCCGGTTAGCAAATAATTGACATTTCCTAATGGCATGAGTTTGTTGAACGAAACAAACACTACTTAATTCAAAATTGAGCCTAATTTCCATCGACTGAACTTAATTTGTTAGAATTCGTTCAAAAAGTTATACACTATTAATGATCTGAACGCCAGTTCATCCAGTTTTGGAGCCAAAAGAAATATATTGTGGTTTGAAGTTCGGTCACCCAATAGGGAAACACTGGAGCGCTAGTTATCTCTGATAGTCGATAGCGAGCTCTCCATTCACTTCAAATCTATTAAATGGTTCGGCTTTTTATCGGTTCGTTCAACAGATATTAATTACCGAACCAAATATGTTGGGAAGAGTTCGAGTCGAGTTCGGGATCTGGTTATCACTTCTCACCGGTTTATTGTTATTCGCAATTCTGTCCTCAATTCCGTGTTCTTAGTTAGCAATTGCTAACAAATATCGAAAGTGGAGACAACTCTAAACAACTAAACCCTAAACAACCCTAAAATATCGCGAACCAAAAGCTGTTTCCATAATTAGAGTCGTTTTAGTACAGCTGTAGTGCGAAACGAGACTCAAGAATAGATAGAGAATGAGAATGTCTTTGGTATTAAATGTTATACTAGTAATGTGCCACACATTAGGCACTCTATGATCCGACACAGTATTGGGCACTGTATTGGACTCAACCGTATTGGGAGTGTGGCCTGAATTACGGTTTGGACGGAAGTGTTTCCTTCGTTTTCCTATTTCCATATGAATATTGGTTTAAATACAATGACTTTCGTTTATGAGAACAAATTCAAAGTTTGTGTTAATATCTCTTTTGGTTTGGGCAGAGATGTCGATGGAATGGCATCGAAACCGGATTCGTGCGTCAATGAACTTTGCCTCTCGGGTACGATATTAGGGCTCACATAAGCAGATATTCTTATTTAACAGGTAAGGGATGCCATCCGAGCGCACATTGTACTCATTGCCAGTACTCTCGGCTCTCGACTCTACTCTTGATGCCCAGTATGGCAACGATCGACACCCGTGAAGGTGGGAACCATCCACTCATTCACGTTCACCTTTGCCTCCGCACTCGCTCTTCGAGTTGTCTCTGGTCTGAGTTGTTCTCTAACTCGGAGTCAAACCTGAGCTGAACTCCGGATGCCTTCCAAATGCTATAACATTACCTAACATTACCTCTCACTACCTCTGACTAGACTCTCACCGAAGCCAACAATAATTTCACTTAAGGACTGGTTCTGTGCGACTAATAAACCGCACAACCAGTTAATGGTTAATATGCTATTGAAATATCTTTTGGTTCAATAAAACATTAATTATATCTTCAACGAGATTAGGCTCTCTTTGAATATAAATCAAGTTTTAAATCAATTTTATTCTATTTTTTGCAACCAATGCGAGCCATGAGTGGCATCAATACATCAATACATTCATTGTTTGTTATATAAATATTCGCTATAATAAGGTTTGCGTTAAATAAATAATAATAAGTAATAATAGTAACGAAATATAATTGACTGACTGTTAGTCCTTATTATCGATTCATTTGCATCAATAGAGTCCTCAATAAGTGTTCACTTATTGAATCACAAATAATAATGATATTCATAACAATTAGTTAAATGCTTTCAAATGTCTTAACGCTTATGAGTGTAGGAATGGTTGAGTGTTTGGGATCGAATCGGACACTAAACACATGATGAGTCTAACAGACAGTCCCTTAGAGTAAGGGATGAGCAAAAGCATCCATCCTTTCATAGTTTTTAGAACAAACATTGGCTTTCCGATTGTCGACATCCGTCATACCAGCCCTGACCCCCTCCCCCATTAGTCCATCTTCGCTCACACCTGATAGTTGTTAATATACTCGACCGCTGTCGTGCCCCTGAGTGCCCCTCCCCTCCCCTCTTAGAGAGCGGTCGATATTTGACTGAATAAAAACAATTTTCAATACGTGTCGTGTGCTCTCTGCCAGTGCCTGATTGCCATTAAAGCAAGGATGCAGTGAACACATCCATTGACAATGGTTTGTAAGGTCTGTATGGCTGTGCCTTACAGTTCACTACAGTTGAGCACTGAATATAGTATTTGGTCTCTAATACGGTTACCAGTAATGCATACTATTTGTGAATACAATCGAAGCTCTTTATCGAGAAGCAGGAGTTGAAAGATCCTGGTTATGGTTAACTGAACACTTCCCAAACCCATTGTAATCTCACTGAAAAAGTTATTTTTTCAAAACTGATCAGTCGTTTGGCAATTAGTTGACAATAAAGGCATTTGTTTATTGAGTTGTCGGGCATTGTATGGTTTGAGGGGAAGCCCTGACATCACATCTGTAGGGTTTGTCGGTTTGGTTAGTGACCAGTTTGTCCTAAACCATGTCATTTAATTGTTTTATTTGCTAGCAATCAATGCCATGCCTTCTGTTTGGCCACTGTTAAGCTATGATGAGCTCAACTTCATTGGCCACTGAGACAAATGACAACTTATTAAGGCTAATGTCGATCCCTTTGATGTGTATATAAGTTTGATATACGTTTGGTTTTGGCCATCACTGGTTGTGGACAGCTATGGATAGCGTGTGTCGGGTCTGTGCGCCTGCACTCGACAACAGATTCGAGTTATACATACAATTGGATGTCGAAAATAGTTTTTCTCATTGCTTTCAGGCACTAATACAACCAATGCTAACATTAGAAGACTAGACAAAAAAGAAGACTTTGGACACTCTGTGAGCGCTTGGATTGCATGCAATGCGGAAAAGCTAAAAAAGATCAATAACTAACTCGGTTTGCCTACCAGTGCATAGGCTAGTGCTCTGCCTACTAGTGCACAGTGTTCTCAACACTGACAGAGCAGCGACTGAGTCGTCAGTATATCACACATAACAGAGCAGAACGAACAGAGCACAGGGGAGACAGAGGGAGGGAGAGAGAGAGAGACAGAGGGAGGGAGAGAGAGAGAGACAGAGGGGAGAGAGAGCTGGGAGAGAGAGAGAGAGAGAGAGAGAGAGAGAGAAGGGGAGAGAGAGGCGCGGTCTTCGATGCTCTTTCCATTAGGTTATTTTCGAGTTGCTTATTGTTACCTAAACTCGCACTAACACTACGGCACTAACACCGCCACCAGTGCTCACATACCAGACTGAGTGCACACATATATGCCATACAATGCTATACAATATATGTTTGAGATATAGCTATGAACTAGAATTATATTTTTTGCCAGTTCTGCGATTGCGGAATGAAATGTTAGGTCTACTGAGACATACACTCATATACTCATACATTGGCTTTGGATATAAACATATAATGGTATCAGTTTTAGTCTGTTTTAGTCTGTTTGACATTTTCTTCTCTATTGATAACAATTTTATTCATATGGAAAAAGTTTGAATACAAGTCGTAAATTAGTGTTTTGTTAACTTTTAGGGTTAAATCGACACCAGTTTTGCACAAATGGCCACACAATCAGCGCATTTGCATATTATTGGTCAGACATAAAGGCAATAACAGGGAAGACAATAATGCAAATGACAAGAGTAACAGACATTAACTGTTTATTAGCAATTGATGCGATCAATCATTTCGATAACTTTATAACCAAATAATAGTTTAGTGGCTTTTGTGGCAAACTATCGACACTTAATATACGGATCCAATGCAACCAATGCTCAGCCAAACAATCAAATAATAGAGTTTGTAGTGCTTTAAAAAAGTAAAGAACTATTTGGAACTCTTTGGCTAATATTAGTCTCAGTAATGTTACTATGGCTCCGATGCCTGTGCTATGCCTGTGCTCTATGTATGCAAACACGACAATGAAACCGACAATAAGCTCAACGAAGATATACTGATAATAATGTTGAGTACGACCAGAGTTAGGCTTATTTCACATGTAATTATATAACTATACGGTTGTGCCGTTCCCTCGAAAGGCCAACAATCGATCCGATATTCTTTGCCAATAAGTTCTCAGTTAATACACAATTGGGTCGTTCAGACGCTCAGTTGTGTCACTCGTCTCGAGAATGACAGCACAACTCGAAAATTGTTTTTACAATTATTCTCGATTTGTAATCAAATTTATTTATTTAGAGATTGAGATAACTTTCGACTAAATGAATATTTAATAATAATTTTCCTCAAATATATTCATTCACTTAAACACAAATTATTGCATTCAATGCGTTCAAAAGGTTTTTATTGATTTAATACAAATCGAAATCATTTGTTACACAAGAGTTGGAGATTTAGATAACTTTTTGTCATTCAATTCACTTCTGATTTGTATTGGAATAAAAGTAGTAATGATTTGACGATTATATCATGTTTTCGACTATAATGACAAAAAAGTTATGAAAAAGATTAGAGATATTAGTCGTCCAAATGTCAAAACTCGTAGTTCTCTCGCGTCTGACTAATTGTTTATAAAATATTTAGTAAAAGGAGAGACATATCCACTGAAATAATCTACAAATACTATTAGTAGTTATGTTAGTAACAGATATTTATCTTCACTCAAAACACTGATATATATTCGAGAATTTCGAGTAAATATTTCATATTCTGGTCGATCGCGCGATAAGTTTGCGATTTTGAGACAATTGGTCGCGAAGTGTGAAGAAAAGGGCAAAAGAATAGTGGAAAGTATCAAAACAAAGGTTAATCGACAGCCAATCGATAGGCAAACTGTGATAACTTTCGTTTAGAGTTAATTAACCTGAATTATGTGCACGATATTAGTTACTAACTCAATGTCTCCCTTGAACTTATCAGATATATTACACTCGATTCTAAATTGTTTATTAGATTCACTTTATTCCTGATTCAATTGAAAAGTATTCCGATCTTTGGGTTTGTTAGGAAAGGTTAGTCCTATTGGATAGTCTAATAGGAAAACAATTCTCTAATAGAAAAAAATAATTACAAATATCTAAATGTTTTGAAATTGCAATCCAAGAAAATTATATACATTTTAATGTCTAACAAAAATTCAACGAAAGACTAGTTTTGTTTTAATAAATTGATTTTCAAATCTCACGATAGAAATCAATTTTAAACTATATTTGTGTTTAAAACAATAATCAGTTTACGATATTTAGTGTAAGTTTTTCTCGCATTTAATTTGATATTTCCATTTATTTTTGTTGTCTGATCTAAATTAAATTGGGTTATGAGTTATGACTTGTGTTTCGCACAACAAACTCAACGATCGTATAATTAAATTATGCGATAACTTCTCACTACTTATTGAAAAGTTTGTGTTTCCGGTCAAATATCAGGAAGTTTTGCACCAAAACAGACGAATAATACGTTTTTCTCTTTCGACACGTTTTACCAAAAGTTTTTCATTAATTAAAAAGTATTAACAAAAAGAAAGTGAAAGAAAAGGAGAATAATATAAATGAAAATTACTTAGAAATTGGAGGTTATATTAGGCAATAGTGACACGAAATTAATTTCTATATACATATAAAGCAAGTTATTTACTCATTCAATACCGAGTTAACTCAATTTTCTCTATGTATGTGTAATCACTTTAACAATAGCCATGAATTTTTAATTTCATTTTTTGATTCAACGTTTCCAATGAAATATTTTCAAAGATGTTTAAAGTTGTTTACGATTAAGAAAAAGGCAAACCATTACGAAAAGCATCGAAAAGCATCGAAACTGATTCAATATTGATATAATAGCAATAACAGAATCACAATGTGAATCAATATTGATTTGTTGGCCAATCACAATGTGGCCAAACAGTTGATAGCGAGCACATCCAAACAGCATAACCCGATCGCTGCCAACTCTGCTCGTGCTATAAATACTCTTCGTATGAATTTTGAGATCCAAAACTCCGATTGATATACATTACCGAGAATTGGAATATTGAAAATAGAATTCTTAGTCTTTGAGTATTTAATTTGATTTCAGTTTTGTTTGAATCCAAACTGCAGTATCATAAGGGGATACCCAAGGGGTTAATCAAACTGGTTATGCAATCATTTGCAGACCGACGCCCAGCAAATCGAGCGCTTGAGGGACCGGCTCTGCAAATGTGGATGAGTTTGTCGTCACTTGTCTTCGACTGGACTCGACTGTCCGCTGCCGAACGATCATTCAATATGACATTGTTTGAGAACAATTATCTCAAGAGTTAGTTGCATATTCAACAAGTACATTTCCACTCCAGGCAAAATACATGTTCACATGTGAAAATATAAGCAAGATCCTAATTTTCTCAGAGGTTCTGTACAGCCCTGTGTGGTATAGTTGTTGTGCAGTCCCCACACGTTAAACCTGTTTTGACGAGTCTTTGCTCGCAAAACCTTTTGTGAATGAAAGGCTTAAGCGCTAACAAATTTCCATAATGGTTCATTTTATGTTCTTCATTATAATTTCTTCTAATTTAAATTGTGGTCAAATCAAAGTGCGTTTCGTTGTCTTCTCTTGGCTTAAATGTTCAGTAATTAATAACTAATAGCAATCATTGCTTCTCTCAAAGGATAGAACAGAGACTAAAGACTAAAGTGAGAGTGAATTGCGATAAAAGAAATCACTTTCTTATCATATCTCGTCTCGCGATGGACTGGACATTGTCATCCAAGTATGAAAGCCGAGGTGTGAAGATGTTCTTTGACATGTTTGCGAAGGAGATGCCCTTGTTCTTGTTAGTTGTTATTAGTTCCCATTTGTAGCTCAGCTAACATTGGACTAAAGCAAAGGCAAGTTTTGCCGCAAAATTCAAATACGAATCGCACTTCTGTTCTGTTGCAAAGCTGTGTCTAACCCAAGACAATAACAGATGATGTGCCGCACAACTGTTAACTATGTCAAATTTGGTCGCTCTATTGAGTGCAGACCAGCCCTTCCCATCCCTTCCCCATCCCATAGCCTGAATCATCGATGGCACGTGTCTTCATGAGGAGCATCGTTGGGACAGAACTCGCTATTTGTTGAGCCATATGTGCTGTTGTGTGCGCTCAGACCCCCTCTCATACATCCAAATGAGAGTACTTTAGAAATGCATAGCTTTCACTGTATCTCCAATCGAGAGAAGGCTATTGTCGTCGGGTCTGACCTACGCTTACACCGTGAGGGGTGTCTCAGAGAGACCGATGTCCCAAATCGCTGAGAGAATCAGTGATTCATTCATTTGTCTCACTCACAAACTGGTATCCCATTCTCATATTGGAGTATTAGCTCATATACTGGTGAAGACTCACTATTAAAGCTCCAATGTCTCCAAAGTCGAGTCCAATGCCAATCACGAACATTGACACAACTCTCAGCTCTGAATAGCAATGAGCACAGACTCCGACAAAGGGTTCTCAAACGTGCAGAAGCTGTCAGTGAGAACACAACGATCAGAAAGAGCTAAACGATCGGAATGAGCAGAATGAGCATGGTGATGCTGATTCGGTAGTCAACTGAGTGGGAGAGCATCTAATCATTTCAAGTTCAAACATTAAACTCATCCGATCAGACATTGATCTCAAATTCATCATCACTATTACACGCATTGCTGTCGGGGTTTTTCACAGGTCTTTCCCAATCTACCCTGGGTGGTGGTCGTGGTGCTGATGCTGATAGTCGTGGCTCCAAATAGTTTACGTTTTGGTGGTTTTTTTTTTGTCAGAGAGCGCTAACAATCGTATTACTAGTGAGATATGAACTCAAAGTTACGCGAGATATTTGTCCGGAGCCAATAGAAAAGAGGCATTTCCTCTGACAGAGAGAGACCGGCGAAACTGTGCCCCCAGAGAAGGCCTCCTCAATGGACAGACTTAACACCACTGACTATGGGTTTGCGTTTAGCTTTGGTTTGATTATAGGCTCTCACAAGTCGTTTGTTTGCGATAACAATAACAAAGTTTTAAAATTCGAGGCATAACTCAAAGTTGGAAAAGGGATCGCCGTTTGGCCCAAAAGTTTTGGACAGTCGGGAAAGGGATCGCGTCTTTGCGAAAGAGTGTTCGTAAACAACATATCATGTCTTGTCTTACCTCTGATTGAGTTAAATGTTGTCAGTAGTGATGAAACCAATGAATTCCAAGGAAACTCACTATTGTTTAGCGTTGCCTAAGCTTTAAAGCACTGGTTGGGCATTGAGTGCCGACTGCTTTGGCCACTGATATACTGTGCACGAGACCGATGTCACTACACTACTGACCAAACTTAGGATAATTTGTTTGATAATGTCTTTCGATAGTCTTTCATATGTGTCTAATGAACAACAATGGGAACTATCAAACACTTGTAAAACTTGGTAAACGATAATATTGTTCAAAGTGGTAAAGTTGTGTCATTCACAGAGTCTGTCCCATAGGTGTGATGAAGATCTGATCCAATAGAATAACTTTCAGTATGACATGCATTACACATAATATGTGTTCAAACATCGAGCAGATTGTGCTCGCATTTGAGAAGCACTGCACTCAACGATAGCATAGATTGTTTCCCAAACATCACAACTTGTGATTCACAACAACAAACTCAGAGCCGATTAGAGTTTGCGTACAAACACAACCCTCAAAGGTATTGAAAGGTTAGACTCAGCCCGAGATCTGTCGGACATCGATCGCAGTCTTTCCTAACTTCAAAACTTTACGTGACTGACGACACACAGTAGTCGAGCGGATCGGCATCTGTTGGCACACAAACCACCGAATCTACACAATTGTAGCTAATCGTCGATATGTGGCACGAGTTATGACATTCTGTCTATTGATTTATCACTTATTTGCACAAATCTATCAAACAATGTAAGAATAGAAAGAATCGATGATCTGTTTATTCATCAAAAACAAAAATAATTAAAACTAATGAATCGATTTTATTGTTTTTCTGGTAATAAATTAGTTTTCATGAATTTAATTTCTCTCTGAATCTGATTTTAGTTTAGTGTAATTTATTTTTCGACAATTGTTTTTAAATTAAATATTGCTTATCATAAATATTAAGCCATTTAAAAATTATTAATCAAATATGTTATTCAGATAGCAATCAGACCAAAAATTATTATTTCGAAAATTTCAAAAAGATTTCACCTGTCATTAGCCTGAGATCTATCCCCATCTAAAAAAATCGCCATAAGATTAGGGAAAATTTGTTCGAATATTTAAAATCAAAGTTTATTGAAAACTCTTTTTGGATCTCATTAGGCAGTGATTTCCCCCATTTCCTACTGTCCCTCTTTGAGGAAATAGAGGAGTTGAGTGCAGTTTACGATTTCAATGCAAATTCTGTTTCAGAATATGTTCTCTAATGTTATACTGTTTTAGCTCTCAATAGATGGAAATCAAGTCTTCGTCTCTTATTTTATTCCTTTGACACAAGAATTTTGAGACAAAAAGCTTTTGCGATTACATATTTGGATCCTTTCTTGACGTTCAAAGTTATCGATCACTTGTATTGTAGTTAATGTCATAATAATTCTCAATTGAAGAGAACGCCCACAATATAGGGATCAAACTTAAAAAAGATATAGTTCTCAAACTTATTGGTTCTGAAACGACAGCGAAAATAAAGTCGATTTTAGACGATCTAATCTAATTTGAAACCTATTCGTAATATTTTCAGTTATTCTAGATTTAATATTTGTGTTTTAACTGTTGAATATTTTTATATATCAATGTTTTGTTATAAATAATCACCCAGAGTTAATTAAAACACATATTTGACCCAAACTTCGAACAGAGAATCAATAATATTTACGTTTTTGCAAACATTTTTTTATTAAAAATTCCTAAAAATCCTATTTATTATTCAGAGTCAGAATATCTGTTTAGTCTGTTTTCAAGGGTCACGAATATTCTGAACACAACCCACACATCCATCGCTTTATATGATTCAAACAATGAGAGACAGCCTCGAGGAAAGGTATTCGCTCTTAAATCGATGCCTGTTTTGTGAGGATCTCTGCAATAATGAGATAAGAGATGAGATCTGAGATGGAAAATAAGTAGAAGACATAATCAGACTAATCGTCAAACAATCGATATTAATAGGAATTTAGTTGAGTTGAGAATAGATAACAATTGCCATTATATTAGACAATATTGCATCGGTAATCACGGGTCATGAATCATGGCATTCATGGGCATTGCGGCCATTTGTGGCCATTTAGTCTACTTTCGTGGTATCGAAGGCATCGTTTTGGGAACCAATGCTAAGCGTGAGTGCAATCGCTTTTGTTTCACACATTGAATCCATTGAATGGATCGGAAGCTAACAAATGAATAAATAATTGAATAGTAAATCAATGATCATTCAAATGGCTTTCGACTCAAACAACTGGTTATTTGCACTCAAAGATCTGAATGGTTTGGATCCGAATAATTGTCAGCGAAGGCAGTGTTATATCGTTTGGTCGACCGAAACAGCAAATTAAACATTGAATCGAAACGAAATCTTTTCTATCAAGACTTGAAATAATTTCCATGTTTTGTATTTTAATTGACTTTTGCATCGATAGACACACTATTGATGTGAATAAAACTACACCAAAACCTCATTCTCTCTCTATTTAATCAGTTTCTATACTTTATTCTGTTTTTAAATCTCTTGGTATTAACTCATTAGCAGTTCATCGATATATTCGAGTTTTCTTTCTGTAAGACTGACTGATCCGCAATTTTATCTCTTACTAAACATACAATTGATTACATGAACACCAATGATATGAAATTATTCTTTATGTGAGACGAAAAACAATTTTTGATCATTTCTAATGCAATGTATAAAATGAAAATGGATTTCACGAACGAACTCATGCTATGAAACAAATCGCTGACACAAACCTAACATAAACGTGACTCCAGTGAGAG